>JARQOC010000005.1:380970576-381092257 GCA_033576535.1 Allobates femoralis | reverse complement strand
TTGCTGACCAGACAAAGGCTGCTGGAGACTCCCCAGTCCCCAGGAATTTGCCATATAAAATTCTGGATTCGGTGATTGACAAGGGAGGTCGCTACATCTTTCTCAAGTTGGAGATTTCTGGAACTCCATTGACTTTGGTCAATTGGTACCTTCCTAACAGGGAGCAGACAAGGGTATGTAAATCTCTCTTGTTGAAATTGGCAGATTTTGCGGAAGGGCGGGTCATCATCGGGGTGACTTCAACTTTGCCCTTGACCCTTCCATTGACACTACCTCTGGCAGGGGAGCGACCCCTCGTAGGCGTGTAATGGCTCTCCGGAAACTTTTGCATAGACTCCAGTTGGTCGATATTTGGAGGATTCTTAATCCTACGGACAGGGACTATACTTTTTATTCGGGTGTACACGGCTCTTATAGTCGTATTGACCTGTTCCTGGTCAGCCATGGAGTCCTTTCTTGGACACCCAATGCCTCTATAGGCAATATTGTCCACTCAGACCATAGTCCCATCTATTTGTCTATTGAGGTTCCCGGACTAGCTAAGAAACAGTGGTCGTGGAGACTAAACAGCCATCTTCTTTCCGATGCAGTCTGTCTAGAGGAATTAAAATCGGATATCGAGATATTCTCTCAGACACACGCTTCCGATGAGTCCTCCCCAACCATTAAATGGGAAGCCCTTAAATGCATTCTCAGAGGAACGCTAATCAAACATGGAACTAGAATCAAAAAACAACAATCTGACCGGATGAGTGAATTGCTCTCCCAGATTGACAGATTGGAGGGGACACACAAGGCCTCTAGAAATCATGGGGTGTTGGTTGAATTAACATCCAAGAGACTGGAACTAAAGAATTTACTAGACAGAAAATATGACAGACAAAAGGAAAGATCTAGGGCGTTCTTTTATAAAAAAGCTAATAGTTGTGGAAGACCTTTAGCTAGACTCTTACATCCTCGAGGGGGCCCTGCATATATTTCTTCCATAAAGACACCAAAGGGTAAGATGGTGCACAGCACAGAGGATATAGCAGAGGTATTCCAAAATTTTTATGCTGATCTATATGCCTTGAGAGGAAAATTCGCCGACATGCATCCCGACGATGTGCGAGCTAAAATTCAGGCATATATTTCTGAGGTGAATGTCCCGACTCTATCAGATGATGATGTTCTGTCCCTGGAAAGTGACATCACAGAAGAAGAGGTGGCGAATGTGGTCAAGTCGTCCCCGACATCTAGGTGCTCTGGCCCGGACGGTTATACTCCCATCTTCTACAAAACTCTGATTGACAATCTGTTACCTCACATGCTCTCTGCGTTTAAAGCACTCATGGAAGGGGGCACCCTAACGTCGCAAGCCTTAGAGGCACACATTTGTGTGCTTCCCAAACCAAACAAAGATCATTCTGAGGCGGCAAGCTTCCGTCCAATATCTCTGCTGAACATTGATGTTAAGATGTTCGCCAAGATTTTGGCGGACAGATTGTCTTTGAGGCTCCCCTCGATTGTCCACCTTGATCAAGTGGGCTTTGTTAAGGGCCGAGAGGCGCGGGACAACATCATTAGATCTTTTCTCCTGATTGAGAAGGCTAAGATGTGGAAGTCCCCTCTATGTCTGCTCTCTATAGACGCGGAGAAGGCCTTTGATAGAGTCCACTGGGGTTTTTTGTGGGAGGCGTTGAAGCACATTGGCCTAGGTAGTAAGTTTATGAATGGGGTTTCCTCACTGTACTCCTGTCCCTCCGCCAAGGTACGCATTAATGGTAGCCTATCGGGTTCCTTCCCTGTCAGGAACGGGACTAGGCAGGGTTGCCCACTATCTCCCTTGCTTTATGTTATAGTCATGGAGCATTTGGCGAAAGCCATCAGGGACAATGGAGGCATACACGGGATTTCAGTGGGGACATCCACCATAAGACGGCTTTATTCGCTGATGATGTCCTTTTATATGTCACTCGCCCCTCTGAGACCTTCTCCGCCTTGTTATATGAGTTCAATAGATTTGGAGACCTTAGCAATTTTAAGGTGAATTATTCCAAATCCGAGGCGTTGAACGTCTCTCTGTCTGCATGTGAGGTGGCCTCCCTTGCTGGGGGATTCTCCTTCCGGTGGAGACCAGGACATATTTCATACCTAGGTATTAATTTACCTGCTGATGTGCGCAAGGCCTTTCACTTAAACCACAAGGTTCTTCTGGAACGGGTGGGCGCTCTACTGGAAGCTTACAGACCTTTGAAGATATCTTGGTTGGGAAGAATTCATGTCGTGACGATGGACATCCTCCCAAGATTTTTATATGTCTTTCAAGCGGTGCCTATTTGGCCATGCGGGACGTTCTTTCGCACCGTTCGCAGATTGATATCCAGATTCGTCTGGAACGGGATGAAACCGCGAGTGGGCTACAGGGTTCTGGCCTCCTTGAGAGAGTCTGGAGGTGTTGGACTGCCGGACCTGCGACGATATTGTTTAGCTTCCATTCTTGTGCGTCTGCTAGATTGGCATTTCAAGGCAGACGCGAAACAATGGATTCAGATTGAACAGTTCGGTAGTTCTATCCCTCTATGCCACTTACAGTGGATCCCAAAGGAGGCCCTGACACCACCAGACCAACGATCCTACTTGACTGCTGAACTGCTGAGAGCATGGAGAGTGGCGTGGGTTGATTCGAACGGGAAAACATTGGTTAGCTCCCTGACCCCGATCTTTTACAACCCGGCTTTTCCTCCGGGCATGACTCACCAAGTTCTCCTTCTGTGGCGAGCAGAGGATGATACCCGTGTGGGCCAGATTCTTTGTCGGGGCGATCTCCCTTCGTTTACCGACTTACAGACGTCTTCCCCAACCGTGAGGCTGAAGTGGTGGGAATATCTCCAACTTCGCTCCTTTGTACGTTCTCTACCCATCCGACGAGATCCCGATGATACATTAACTCCACTTGAAACGATATTTGCATCCGAGCAGGGGCCCTCTAGAGGCATTTCGGCCATTTATTCTGTCCTCTCTAGAGCAGCAGTGACAGGAACCCATAGTTATCAGCGGGCATGGGAGGCTGACTTGGGAAGGACGATAGATGCTCAAGACTGGGAGAGGTGTTTTCTGATGTCTCGCAAAACCTCAGGATCTTGTGAAGCACTGGAAAAGTGTTTCAAGATACGCCTCAGATGGTATCTCACTCCGGACAGGCTGCATCGGTTCTCCCCGACCAACTCCCCACTTTGTTGGAGATGTGGTCTTGAAGTTGGCACAATGATCCACATTTGGTGGAGCTGTCCCGGTATCAGTGACTTTTGGAAGAAAGTATTTCGCAACTATAATATTGTTACAGGCAGGCATGTGGAGAGTGCCCCCGAGGTGGCCATACTCTCTCTGCTCCCTGGCTCATGGAAAAGACAGAGGAAAGACATCCTTCGGTTTTGCCTTTGTGCAGCACGCAATGTGATCCCCCGACACTGGAGGGAGCAGACACCTCCTTCTACTTTTGAGTGGTACACCGAGATGGAATCCCTCAGACGTTTTGAGGAGATTTCAGCCGAATTTTCTCAAACTCAAACAGAATATGTGAACACCTGGTCAGAATGGATCCTCTTCAAGGATGCCTCCGATTTTGGAGACATTTTTTCCTGAATAGTGTAACGCCTGTGCCGTTCCTGACTCTGTGCTACCCCTTCTTTCGAATTAAATAACACCCATTACATTTTAATTTTTTTCCCTCATAAACCTTACTCACTTTTTGTACCACTACTTCATTCTCGCTTTCTCCTATATACGATTTCTTTTCTTTCTCTTTCTTATTCTTTTTCTCAAGTTTCTTTTAATATCACTTTGATATTTTCTCCTTCTTCCTCCTGTTGGACTGCCGCGAGTTATAAATTGTGTGTATATGACTCAATACTAACTTTTTCTTCACTATATGTTATTCTTTTTGGTTTCATTTGTTGAGAGATGGAACCTAACCTTATGGTTCTTGGAACATTAAAAGGGGAACTCCCCTTTATACCTAGGAGAGACTTTGAGACCACTACTACCTAGAATTTAACTATAAGGTTTACGGTCTATTAACTTTCTATATACCATTCTCCACTGGAATTTTATGGTTCCATGATAATTGTGTACAAGATAATTGTGTACGGACAATTGTGTACAGACAATTGTGTACAGGCCAATTGTGTCCAAGGACAATTGTGTACAAGGACAATTGTGTACAGGGCAATTGTGTACAAGGCAATTGTGTACAAGGCAATTGTGTACGGACAATTGTGTACAAGGCAATTGTGTACGGACAATTGTGTACAAGGCAATTGTGTACGGACAATTGTGTACGGACAATTGTGTACAAGGCAATTGTGTACGGACAATTGTGTACAAGGCAATTGTGTACGGACAATTGTGTACAAGGCAATTGTGTACGGACAATTGTGTACAAGGCAATTGTGTACGGACAATTGTGTACGGACAATTGTGTACAAGGCAATTGTGTACGGACAATTGTGTACAAGGCAATTGTGTACGGACAATTGTGTACAAGGCAATTGTGTACGGACAATTGTGTACGGACAATTGTGTACAGACAATTGTGTACAAGTGTGTACAAGGCAATTGTGTACGGACAATTGTGTACAAGGCAATTGTGTACGGACAATTGTGTACAAGGCAATTGTGTACGGACAATTGTGTACAAGGCAATTGTGTACGGACAATTGTGTACAAGGCAATTGTGTACGGACAATTGTGTACGGACAATTGTGTACAGACAATTGTGTACAAGTGTGTACAAGGCAATTGTGTACGGACAATTGTGTACAACGCAATTGTGTACGGACAAGTGTGTACGGACGATTATTTACAGACAAGTATAGGGAAAACAAAAAATTAAACGTCCAAAAAAAGGAAATCCTTTATTCATCATTGATTTTAACGTAAGATTGCTTATTGAATAACAGTTTCAAAGCTTCTTCTATTCTTATTCTACAAATATTGCTGGTCTTGTCTATCGTGCCTGCATGTTGCTGATCGCTCGTAGATACCGCAGCTTGTCTCCTTGATTGTGATAATCAGCCACTTTCACACGCAGTCGTTCAGCTAGCTGGACATACTTGCTTCGTGGATGCTCAACATTCAGTACCTCAGCATTCTGGGCTGTAAGTCTATGAATTGCCATGTCACTAATGAGTCCGTTGAACAGTTTCCACACGGTAGGATGAGCACAAAGAAAGAGTGCTTGTAAGGCGTTATGAAACCCCTCGCAGCAATTCGTGGTCTTGGGGGCAGAGGCCAAAGCATCAGCATAATGATTCCAGACCTCTGGAGTAAACCTTGCGTTTCGAAAGCGTCCACCTACTCCTGGCCCCCTAACGTAGGTATGCTCAAAGTAGGAGAGGAGCTGATTGGTAGCATCATCATCAGGGAAGATTTGGGCTAGTTCGTCATACCTTGCACTTACTTCGGCTGGTGGGACAAACGCCAAGGAGGCCAAAGATTTTACCTTGAGATTGAACTCTCCATCCTCAGCCTCAAATTCAGCCTTTAGGCCCAGCTCATTGACCTTTCGAATAATGGACTGGCTCAGATGAAAGAAGCAGCCAGAAATCGCTGCAGCTGGAAACTCATCTTGGAAAGCTGACATTGCTGCCATCTCAAAGTCAAGAAGAATTTTCTGGGGATTTGCACCTGGCATCAACCCTTTGAGCGCCGTGATCATTCGACGATAGGTTGGACCAGTCTTGTTTGGCAGCAGGCAGTAGATCAGGGGAGGATAGGAGTTGCCGACTTTTGCATGGAGAGAATACAGCTGAAAGAACATGGTTGGCACCACCTTGAACGTTCCATCGCCAAACCATGTCTCTCCTCTTTCGAAATAAGGCAACAGTTCATTGCTACCAATGGCAAGAATCCTGTGGGGGTCATCTCTTGCAGAGTCATATAAAATGATGTCGCTGTATTCCTGGGGGATAGCAAAATTGATGCTTTGAGGAGGAGTCAGCATGGTGTTTGCTCGCTGCCTGACCCGACGTGTATTTCGCTCAACGTCACTTCGCTTGGGCATTCGAGACAACACGTCATCAGACCTGTCTCGAAGAACCTGTCCAACAATGCTTCTAGTAGATGCTTGAGAGCTGATTGCTTCTTGCCTCAGAGCAGCCATTGTAGCTCTGGCTTCAGCTTGAACTGGATCTGCAGAGTGACTGTGCTCAGTCGGCTGTTTAACAATCGCGGCTCCAGATGTGTGCATGCGTGCGGGACACTTGAATTTGTTGACTTGCCTGCACCGCCATTCTTTGATGCTGTCATCACGTGTCCTGTGCAGGATATACTCGTGTCCCCCAAGCCTAAGGACATCTTTGTCTTTTTCAGACTTGCTCATAGTAAAAGTCATGGTGAAAGTTGCAAGGGGTGAGTAATGAAACTGAAAGTAAGCGTCATTGTGAAAGTGGCCTGTACAAGTGGCCTGTACACAAATAATTGCCTTGTACACAATTGTCCGTACACAATTGCCTTGTACACACTTGTACACAATTGTCTGTACACAATTGTCCGTACACAATTGTCCGTACACAATTGCCTTGTACACAATTGTCCGTACACAATTGTCCGTACACAATTGCCTTGTACACAATTGTCCGTACACAATTGTCCGTACACAATTGCCTTGTACACAATTGTCCGTACACAATTGCCTTGTACACAATTGCCTTGTACACAATTGTCCGTACACAATTGCCTTGTACACACTTGTACACAATTGTCTGTACACAATTGTCCGTACACAATTGTCCGTACACAATTGCCTTGTACACAATTGTCCGTACACAATTGCCTTGTACACACTTGTACACAATTGTCTGTACACAATTGTCCGTACACAATTGTCCGTACACAATTGCCTTGTACACAATTGTCCGTACACAATTGCCTTGTACACAATTGTCCGTACACAATTGCCTTGTACACAATTGTCCGTACACAATTGTCCGTACACAATTGCCTTGTACACAATTGTCCGTACACAATTGCCTTGTACACAATTGTCCGTACACAATTGTCCGTACACAATTGCCTTGTACACAATTGTCCGTACACAATTGTCCGTACACAATTGTCCGTACACAATTGCCTTGTACACAATTGTCCGTACACAATTGCCTTGTACACAATTGTCCGTACACAATTGCCTTGTACACAATTGTCCGTACACAATTGTCCGTACACAATTGCCTTGTACACAATTGTCCGTACACAATTGCCTTGTACACAATTGTCCGTACACAATTGTCCGTACACAATTGCCTTGTACACAATTGTCCGTACACAATTGTCCGTACACAATTGTCCGTACACAATTGCCTTGTACACAATTGTCCGTACACAATTGTCCGTACACAATTGCCTTGTACACAATTGTCCGTACACAATTGCCTTGTACACAATTGCCTTGTACACAATTGCCCTGTACACAATTGTCCGTACACAATTGCCTTGTACACAATTGTCCGTACACAATTGTCCGTACACAATTGTCCGTACACAATTGCCTTGTACACAATTGTCCGTACACAATTGTCCGTACACAATTGCCTTGTACACAATTGTCCGTACACAATTGCCTTGTACACAATTGCCTTGTACACAATTGCCCTGTACACAATTGTCCTTGTACACAATTGTCCTTGGACACAATTGGCCTGTACACAATTGTCTGTACACAATTGTCCGTACACAATTATCTTGTACACAATTGTCCTGTCACCGAATTTTATTGTTCTATTTGTTTTATTGTACTATGTGTACATTCTTTAATTTAAAAATTTCTTTCAATAAAGATATATTTCCAAAAAAAAAAAAAATACATTAAAGCTCTATGCTTTTTTAAAAAATTACTTGTTTACTTTTACACTATTATGACGTCAGGTTATTTTCCTATGGAAACGAATCACTGACGCCTGCACAATGGATGAGGCGCACAACAGCCAATCACAGACGCTGTCACAGAGAGTTGACATCTGTGATTGGCTTTTGGAGACAGTGCAGTGACCTGGAAACAACCCATACATTCTAGCATCTACCATGCAGTGAATAACCAGGAAGTTAATGAGCGGCCTCGAAAGTACAAGGCGTGGACCCGGTACATAATCACGCTGATGTTTAATCTCTGTTTTGTTTCTTTTTATAGCCCCGAGCCCAAACAATAACATAGACTTCTCAGGGAAGTCCGTGTTCGGTGTCCGTGCCCGAACACTAGGTGTTCGGTATGAGCCCTGAACTTTCAGGTTCACCCATTCCTAATAAGAACAAGTTAAATCATGCTAATATCTACAAATGACGTGTGTCGTCCAAGTAAAAAACCCATTAAGTGGTATGCATTAAAATGAGTTATTGATTTTATGAATGTAAACCTCATACAGATAGGCTTGAAGTGTATCCTTGCTGTTGGAGAATATTTTAGAATTTTAAATTTTAAATAAATCTTCTTAATACATTTGTAAATATTCATCTGCTTGCTCAGGTTCTGATCCTGCATTATTACTTGTATTATAGTTCAGAGCTGCAGTCACAGTTTGCAGGTATCTGTAATGAAATTCAGGTTCTATACAGAACATTTCTAGATATGATTTATCATTTTACAAATCACCAGCAGGAAAAAGTGTTGGAAAAACTACCTGTCACAACAACCCCATTAATTGCTCATATTACTCATTATGGGAATAACAGTCATGGACTGTTTACAATTGACAGCCAACACCCAAAAACATCTGTGAAACTTCTTAATACATACACTGGCGATCAAAATTAGAGAACAACATATGATTTCCTTAATGTTAAAGGGTCAGTCCGAGACCAGCAACTTAATTCCTAATTCCCTATTTAATTTATCCCTCTAATCAAAGCTATTTTCTAATATTCTTCTTTGTTAATTCCCTATCATTCCCTCTACACTATCTAGCAACTACTGTTGTTTTTTTTTCTATTACCTACTGGATGACATCGCAAGTGAGTACCCCAGTGCATCCTGAGATCATCACACATAACTTCAGACAGGGTCCAGACATTTCCTTATCTCTTTCCTGGAACCAGCATCATTATAATGCTAGTTCCAAGGTTGAAGCTGTTTCAATATTTACTAAGGTCCCTAAACCGCTCTTTCCCCCCCCCCGCTCTAATCCCTGCAGAGTGACCTATCAACCCCACCCCCTTTCTCCCATCCCGCAGTCCAGTTTCTCAACCCCCACACCTCCTTTCTCCCACCCCCCACACTTACCCGCTTCCTGCAGTGACAACTACCCTGACTGCTGTGTTTCTCCCTATGTGCTATAGTGTCAGGCTATACAAGAAAAGAGAGAGGAAGGGCGCTCCTGGGGTGATACCCGGTGGTCCAATCGGGATAATATTGCAGGTGATATCACACTCACCTGAGCGGGTTATGCAGCCTGCATAACCCGGTGGATGTATTCTTCGGTGCTCTCGTGCACCGCACCCCGTACCCGACTTCCGGGTTTCCGAATGGGAGCTGGTTACGTGGGGCATCACATGAGTGTGACGTCACCGCAGGTCCTCACATACTCCTCTACCACTGGCAGGAGGCGTGTCAGCTGCTGGGACCCGGTCCTGCCCATTGCTTTCTCTGTGTGTGCTTGAGTTCAAAAGTAGAGCAGCATGGAGCAGGCGAGGAGGGGAGACAAATAAAGGAGGAGGCACTGAGGGGGATGGAGGTGGCACACAGAAGGCTGAAGGCGGGGAGGACACCAGCAGCAGTGATGACTCATCACTCAGTAAGTCCCTCCGGACTCACTATATGTACACTTTATAAAGTCTATTTCTCAGGGTACAGGGGAAGGTGAAGCCATGGGGGACCCCTTCCCTGAATGCAGCTGACATGCTGCATTCAGAGGTGCATTTAGATTGCCATACACCAGGGGGGTGACAGGTCCTCTTTAAGTTAATCTGACATGATATAACTGTTTAGTTACAAACCCTTGCTGGCTCTGGTTAATCACTTCATTCTCATCCAGGTACTTGCACACATGTTGTTTAATAATTTGTTCAAAGATCTTTCCTGTAATAGAAATCAGGTTCAAAGGCCTAGTTCCCTTGGTCCACCTTCTCCCCCTTTATGAAGATAGGGACAACATTTGCTCTTCTCCAGTCCTCTGGTACTTATTTTGTTCTCTAAGAATTTTTAAAGATTATTGAGAAGGGTTCAACAATTTAATCTGCTATCTCCTTCAATACCATGGAGTTAATTTATCTGGTCCTAGAGACTTGACTTTACTATAGTATTCCCTAACAATCTCTCTATTTATACATACAATTGTGGAAACTATTATGATTTCAATACCTATTGATTAATATCAACTTTAAAATTCAATGTTTACATGGGAAACCCCCTTTAATTGCTGCAGGCTACATGGAATCAAAAATAGAGGACAACCACACAAATGATGGTTTCAACTGTGCCGAATTATGTAATTGGCAATTTGTAATAAAACACATGAAGTTTTTGAATGCAAAAAAATTGCAATAAAAATTTGGAAACAATGTACAAAAAAGGGCACTGAGTAAACCTAGAATTGAAGTTACGGTAACTATTTACCAATTTTTTTTATAGTTATAGCATGGTACGGTTGAGAAGAAATGGTGTGATAGGCTATGGTGTATAAATGGTTAATGTAATGTTAATAACCCTTATATCACAGAAACGTTATTAGTAAACTGAAGTAAGATGTTTTATTGGAAAACGTGCAGCATCCCCTGCAACCAGAATTAATAAAAATCTCCCGACAGGTGGGTAAGTGTCATGTCTGGGGGATGAGAAGAAAATGTTCGATTAACTTTGGTTTAGCCTAGGCTGGAGGATATTAAGTTCTCTATCCATATTGGAAACAAGTATGGACGTCTCTCAAACTCCCTGCAGTCTTTTCAATGACTGGTAAATTAATGCAATGTACCCTGCTGGCAAAACTTTATTAGCTGATCTTTGTCCCAAGATAGATCAATATTTATGAGTAATTACAGTGAGCCTACAAAAACCCTATTGTCTTGAGTAGAATTATGTAATAGGATGGGGCTTCAGGTTTAGTCTCATCTCTGATGTGCTTAAATATAATTTTCCAATTGTTCTAATTGCCATTCTTCGGGTCCTAATGTTTAGCAACTTGAGTGTTTGGCTACAGAAAACCATCCAGATTCTGGATACTGAAAAATGATATTAAAGTTTAGCTTCACATCTACTGTATTATATATAGTATATATATATAGTATATATTTGTATATATATATATATATATATATATATATATATTGTGTATTATATATATATATATATATATATATAGTATAGTATAGTATATATAGTACATATACCGTAGTATAGTATAGTATATATAGTATACTGCTTTTACATCACCACCCTGTTATTTTTTTTTTTTTTGTAATGTGATTTCCATTTAACAAAAAAACTACTTTAAATTACAAAAATCTCTACATAAACACCCTGTTATGGGCTACAATAAAAGCATTTGGTTAGATATGAAAATAAAATATAAAAAATGTAGTATACTGTGCTTAAAGGGGTTGTTCAGTACTTTCATAGCTTTTAGGATACACTCACACTGGCATATAACTTATAGAGTGCAATGCAAGAAAAAAAAGGATTGCACTCAACTCCCGTTATTCAATAAGGCAGTGCAGATCTGTGATTTTTTTTCTCAGCTGTATTCATCTTAGGAAAAAATCTCAGTACGCTGCACGTTGATACGTAAATTGAATGAGACACATCTATTCAAGGATATCTGTGCAAAAAAAAAGGATGCCACATGGACCATTCATGTGGAATCCGTATTTTATACATTACCATTCTTTAGCAGATTGCACACGGATAGTACACAGACAGCACATGGATGACAACTGGGAAACAAATCATTCTAGTTTTCTGAATGAAAATTGGACCAATTTTTTATAGGCTAGTGCAAGCATACCCTAGGTCATCAATACCGATGGAGTTGAGACACCCAGCACCCCACTGATTAGCGGCCGGATGTGTTCTGTTGCAGAGTAGAACAGCAAAGCAACTACATAATGGTAGCTGTTGAGTACTAAAGATCTATTAATTTCCATAGGGAAGATCTGTGGTATGCAGCTCCACATCTGATCACATCTAGCCTCATGTGATGACCTATCTTTATAAAAGGCTATGATTTTAAAAGTAGCGGACAATCACTTAAAACATTGTTTCCCAACTCCAGTCTTCAAGGACCACCAACAGTGCATGCTTTCGGATTTCCTTAGCATTGCACAGGTGTTGGAATTAGCAGCCATGCAGGTCAATAACCCCTTCAAATTTCATTTTTCCTCCCCTTCTTCCAATAGCCATAACGTTTTTATTTTTCTGTCAATATCGATATATGAGGGCTTGTTTTTTGCGGGCCGAGTCGTACTTCTGAATCACATTATTTATTTTACCATATAGTATTCTGAAAAATGTAGTATAGTATAGTATACTGAAATAGTATAGCATAGTACACTGAAATATAGTGTAGTAAGTAAACTGATATAGTATAGTATACTGAAAAAAAATGCCAAATGTGGTGAAATTGCAAAAAAGGTGCAATTTTACAATAGTTTTTTACCATGTATTTACCATGATACCAGTTCATAGATACCAAACATGTATACTTTCATGTTAATGGTGAAAAAATTTAAAAATTTGTCAAAAAAAAAAGAATAGTGCTGTTATTGCCATTTTCTGAGACCCGTCTAATTTTTCAGGATCTGGGGTTGTGTGATGGCTTATTTTTTGCATCTTGAGATGACTTTTTAACCATGCCATTTTTGAAAAGATGTGATGTATTTATTGCCTGTTATTACATTTTATTACAATTACGACCGCAAAAATTTGAATTTTTACCTTTTTTTTTGTTGTGCTGATTATATCAGTTGAGTTTGAAGTTAGTTTTTTGGGAGTTTCTCAGGTGGGTTCTTTGCTATGTCTTCTGGTCTTGGCTTATTCCGGTTTTCCTTACCTTGTTTTGGTCTGCACCGCTTCCTACATTTTACTGGTGTATTTGATCTTGCTGTTGCTTGTGTGCCTGGGAAGGGCTCTGCCAAAGGGGCCCCTATCCAGGACTGGTTGGTGGATGAAAAGTATCCCGGACCTTAAGGGTATGCATTAGCATGCTAGCCAGCGTAAAGTGTGACCTGCACTTGCTCGCTTGCAGCCCAGTCATTCCACCACTACTCTACATTACAGGTAGAACTTTCTTTTAAGCCTCAATAAACAAATGGACCCGATTCATCACAACTATGTTGGTGTCAGATGTCCCTGATTTATTAATAGGTACACACCTCTTAATGAATCAGGAATGTCTGTCAAGTGGCGTTCATCTTCATGCCCCGAATTGCAAAATCTTACTCCATTTCATTATCAGAGAAAAAAAGAAGGCTGTGACAGAGCAAGCGCTCCTGTGTATGGGAGAGTCCGGCGACAAAGCTCTAGGCTGAACAAGTGACCAAACTATCATTCACCTGTCCGCTATCTAATTTGTATGCTGGGGCCTTAGACATGGTTGTATGTAATAGAAGAGAACTTATTGGTTACATTACCATTTCTTTCAAAACTTGCATTTGGAATAGCAATTTAACTCAATCTTCATTTCGGAAGTTTAGGGGAGATTAAAGCGAACCAATTAGCGATCCAAGAAATATCCCTATTTTAAACTATTTTATGTTTTCATTGAAAATATTCATAAAAGCTCTGTAGATGATCCTAGGGGGGTTGAGATATTGACAACTACATATCAACTTAGTCTGGATCTTTACTCATTTTGATGCAGTTTTTTTTAAATGAATGCAAAAGCATTAGAAAATGTAAGGGAAATCTCTATAGTTATATATTGTGAAAGATTCATTATCAGTAATGGGAGCAGGATGTTTGTAGAAATTACATTGAAATACGATGAGATCATGGTGAGAGAAAGGTTGACATCATTATTCCCTACACTAAAAAACATGTTAATGGAATATCTGCTTGGCGACCATCTAGTACTTGCAGCATTGCTTATGTAAGGAGACGATATGATTAAGCCCAGCAGGATCATTATAGAACCAACATCGTTTTTTATGTTGTTATGGAAACATCAATTATTGTTTTAAGAAAAATGATTGACTGAGAGATTGAAATCATTATCAACTTTGTGGTTTATGTGAGATGTGATTTATAGTCATTCACTAAATTTTTCTTTGTAAGGAAGTAATATTAGGCTCAAGAATACAACATTGTACACCCTGGAAATGGCAATTATGGTAATTAAACTTTGTGTGATATTTTTATAATAACAACAGTAGAGCTGAGCAAAAATATTTGCACTGCCCAGGTCCAATGTCCAGTCTGATCCCCTTTGCTTATGGGTTTAGCCTCCTCAGCTCAGTAACCTGGGCTCCTCTTACCTCTGGCCTTGCAATGTCATAATGTTGTGATCAGATCAGCACACAGAACCGGAGGGGCAAATATGCCCTCCAGTCCGGTGTGCAGCGGGATCACTCTAATTGCAGCCACAGCTGCTGATTTTTCAAGATCACGGCTAGCAGGGAGCTAGCCACGCTCCTGAAATTACAGCAGCGTGCAGCCGCCGGTGTCCGGTTCCCAGATCCTCCTGGATCGGGGCAATCCGACCCCATAGGCTCCCATGTTAGGGAGCGCTGGATTGCGCCGGATCCGGGAGAAGTCAATTTGGGGAGGTTTTTCTCCCCGGACACAAAAACGTTGCGAGCAACGTTTTTGTGTCTGGGAAATCTGAACACACACAGACTTTTTTATTGCAATTTTGCATGGTAATTTCAGAGTTTAACTCTATGTGTTAGTCATATATGGGTACATTGGTAATATTGGAAATGCTTCTGCACAAGCATTTGTGGACCTGTTTTTACAAATTAAAATCCCTTGTCTGTACAGTCATGGCCAAACGTTTTGAGAATGATACAAATATTAATATTAACAAAGTTTACTGCTTCAGTTTTTCTAATGGCAATTTGCATATACTCCAGAATGTCATAAAGAATGATCACCTTAACAGCAATTACTTGCTAAGTCAATATTTGCCTAGAAAATGAACTTTAACCCCCAAAACACATTTCAACATCATTGCAGTCCTGCCTTAAAAGGAGCAGTTAGCATCGTTTTAGTGATTGTTCCATTAACACAGGTGTGGGTGTTGATGAGGACAGGGCTGGCGAACAATCAGTCATGATTAAGTAAGAATGACACCACTGGACACTTTAAAAGGAGGCTGGTGCTAGGTATCATTGTTTCTCTTCAGTTAACCATGGTTATCTCTAAAGAAATACGTGCAGCCATCATTGCACTGCACAAAAATGACCTAACAGGGAAGAGTATCGCAGCTAGAAAGATTGCACCTCAGTCAACAATCTATCGCATCATCAAGAACTTCAAGGAGAGAGCTTCCATTGTTGTCAAAAAGGATCCAGGGCGCCCAAGAAAGACCAGCGAGCGCCAAGAGCGTATCTTAAAACTGTTCAGCTGCGGGATCGGACTACCAGCAGTGCCGAGCTTGCTCAGGAATGGCAGCAGGCTGGTGTGAGTGCTTCTGCACGCACTGTGAGGCGGAGACTCTTTGAGCAAGGCCTGGTTTCAAGGAGGTCAGCAAAGAAGCCACTTCTCTCCAGAAAAAACATCAGGGACCGACTGATATACTGCAAAAGGTACAGGGAGTGGACTGCTGAGGACTGGGGTAAAGTCATTTTCTCTGATGAATCCCCTTTTCGATTGTTTGGGACATCTGGAAAACAGCTTCTTCGGAGAAGAAGAGGTGGGCGCTACCACCAGTCTTGTCTCATGCCAACTGTAAAGCATCCTGAGACCATTCATGTGTGGGGTTGCTTCTCAGCCAAGGGAATCGGCTCACTCACAGTCTTGCCTAAAAACACCGCCATGAATAAAGAATGGTACCAGAATGTCCTCCAAGAGCAACTTCTCCCAACCGTCCAAGAGCAGTTTAGTGCCCAACAATGCCATTTCCAGCATGATGGAGCACCTTGCCATAAAGCAAAGGTGATAACTAAATGGCTCAGGGAACAAAACATAGAGATTTTGGGTCCATGGCCTGGAAACTCCCCAGATCTTAATCCCATTGAGAACTTGTGGTCAATCATCAAGAGACGGGTGGACAAACAAAAATCAACAAATTCTGGCAAAATGCAAGCATTGATTATGCAAAAATGGACTGCTATCAGTCAGGATTTGGTCCAGAAGTTGATTGAGAGCATGCCAGGGAGAATTACAGAGGTCCTGAAGAAGAAGGGTCAACACTGCAAATATTGACTTGCTGCATTAACTCATTATAACTGTCAATATAACCTTTTGGTGCTCATAATATGATTGCAATTATATTTCTGTATGTGATATAAACATCAGACAAACACAAATAAAATCAGAGGGCAGCAGATCATGTGAAAATATAATTTTGGTGTCATTCTCAAAACATTTAGCCATGACTGTAGATCAAAGAGTAAAGATGTCTGTATGCCTGTTCCTGAGCTTCAGTTCAGTTTTAGCTTTGTGACAATTAATAATTGAAGCTTTAAACATTTGTTAGATGCCTCTATTCTAGGTCAACAACAGTCTTTTACAAGCAACAATATCTGAAAATAATTTTTTTACCTTTTTTTCATATATCTTAAAGGGGTTGTGTGGGCTTTTAATAAAATCTCAGTTTGTAATTTACCTCCTGTCAGCAATTTGCAGGGTTTCCTAATATCATGGTGGGTTTACACGCTACAATATCGTTCCGATATCGCAGTTCAATGGTGCGGGAGCGCGCAATTAGTGCACGTTCCTCCCGCATCGCATTGAATGTTTACACGCTGCGATATCGGAATACAACGTCCGTGCGATGTCTCCGCCTCCCAATCCAGGATCGCACACTTAACATGGGAGTGAAGGGGTGACGTATGAAATCGCATCGTAATTGGGCGTTTACACAGCACGATCCGGCTTCAATCGCTATGCAATATCGGGGCATTGAATAGCACGCTCATTCAATCCCCGATATCGCATTGACATCGTTCCTGCATCGTATTGGACGTTCACACCATACAACGCAGGAACGATTTCGCCTCCGACGATTGAACCACGTGACTTTTGATTGAAATCGTAATACGATATCGCGACGTGTAAACCCGCCATCACTGTTTTGCCTCTGAAGAGAATGACCAGGGGGCGTGTTTGTATTAAGGCCCTGTCACACGTGTCAATGTCGCTAGCGACATCGCTAAAAAGTGACGCATCAGCGATGTCGCTAGCGATATAGCAAGTGTGTCATGCTGTGTGACAGCGCGACGCAACTGCGATTTATCGCTGGTCGCAGATTGACAGGTTTACCAGCATGAACGTAAACCTGTCTATCTGCAACCAGCGATTAGGCTGGATCGCACCGTCTGACACCGCAATAGCGATGCTGGCGGCGATCCAGCCTATACCGCAGCGTTGCTGAGGATCGCTCGCTGGGCTGAGCCCAGCCCAGCGAGTGATGGCTCCACCCGCATCACCACCGCGTCACCAGCAACATCCTGCCGTGTGACAGCTGGCCTGCGATTTGTCGGAAGCGAGCGCGCACCCGCGCATCGCTTCCGACATCGCAGGCCAGATTAATGCGTGTGACGGGGCCTTTAGAGCTGGCATGTAAATGAAGAACTGGTCAGTTACTCCTACTCCACAGCAACAAGCCCACCCACCAGAGCAACAAGCCCGCCCACCACAGCAACAAGCCTGCCCTTCATAGCAACAAGCCATCCCCTGTCCACATGAATAAGCCCTCCCCACACAGCAACAAAGCCTTCCCCCTATAGCAGCCATCAATTCCCAGTCCAGAGCAGAACTAACACGTGTATAGCTGTCCCTCCCCCCAGCCAGACACCATTAAACAGAACAGTGATATATGTAAACTCTTCCGTGAGAGGGAAAATCCTCCTGTAGTCACGGCTGCTCCATGAATACAATGTACAGCTCCCTGTAATGCTTATATCAGTGAATACAATGTACAGCTCCCTGTAATGATCGTTATCTGTGATTTCTTCCCCTTCACTGCCCCAGGCTGTCAGTGATGGTGCTCGGTTCTGAATCTGTAGGTGATAGTGAAGTAGATTGTACTGTGTGAGTGCCCAGTGATAGCTGTCTGCACCTCTTAATCTTTACAGGGGTCGGCAGTCACTGATACAATCTCTCTGAGACACTGTACCAGAATTGCTCCTGTGTGAATAAGATAGCTCTGTGTCAGTGATGTCTTTGTGGCACCCCTGCGACCAGGAGGCCACATAGGGAACTGCAGCCAGGTAGGAAGGAAGACAGTTTACACAAAAACCCTCACAGATATCCCACACACCACTAGTAGGCAGCACCCAACCCGGAGCCCGGAACTCCAGGCGGGCAAGGGGTGGTGGGTTTAGAGGACAGTGGGTGGGACAGCATGTAGGTCAGGTGACAGACGGTAGAAATAGAGGAAGAAGAGGAGGAAGGGGTCAGTAGGCCGAGGGTGCCGACCAGTAAAGACCAGTAGGCCGGAGTAGGCTGAGCAGCCAAGACACAGAGTAGACCAGCAGTGGGCTGGGAAGCCAAGACCGAGCTGAAAAGAACAGAGTAGGCCAGATGGTGCCGAGCAGAAAGAAGGAAGCACACGTTCTAGAGGAGGGGGGCTGATGGGATGCAGAATCCAAAGTGCCAAAGAAACCCTGGAGAGAAAGCACAACCATAGCCGACACCCCAGGAGTGTGAGGAAAGAGAGGACCAGCAGCACTGGGTCCTAGAAACACGGCAGCCCTGACCATCTCCCGGCGGAGTAGCCTTCCATATTGAAACCAGAGTCACACGAGTCAGGAGGGAGCCTAATAGTGCCTTGTGGGAGAGGACTATTGGAGGCTAGGCAGACTGCAGAGAGTCGGCTCTGACGGGGACCGACGATTTACCCGGTATCCCCAAATTCAGCGACGGGGAGCTCTAATTCTAGGTTGGAGTTCCCACCTAAAGGACAGACAGCTCAGTGGCGACCATGAGGATCCACAGGGGTCCGAGGTACCTCTACACTGTCCGGAGTCACGCACTGAGACAAAGAACAAAGCCTGGAAAGAACGATAGAGAGAGTGAGGAGTCACAGAGTAACAACCTGGCTGCAAGGAGCTTAAAGGAACCCGGAGGGGAAAGTCTGTAACCTGTGTAAGAACTGAACTCTAACTGGAACTGTTGTACTGAGGGAACTGCACAGTAAACCCTGTGAACCCTGCTTCTGACTCCCTTGTATGATTATCTGCAAAGATAACTTTATGATATCATTGCTCCCTTGCCTGTGACTAACTTCTTCCAGCAGGACAGCAGAAAGGTCGCACCTGTCAGCTCTGGACACTGGCTGGAAGAAGGCTGCAGCAACAGGAAAGTAAGTGAACTACACCTATTACAACCCTCGATCATACACCTTAACTATCACTGCCCCAGGGAACCCAGCTCTACCCGCGGAGAGCTATTTCATCTACAGCTGCCTAACATCATCCCCGGAGGTTCTGCAGCAGCGGTGGTCCCATTACTGACCACACACCGTGGGTGGCGTCACGACAGACTATAATCCATTGTACATGTCCCCCCTTTTACTTGTGTGGGCCCGGGACACGGTCCAGACCAGGACCTCCGTGACATCCCCAGCAGCGACCCGGTCCGGCACCGAGTTCCCTGTCCCAGTGGGCTCCACAACCTGGCGTCACGAACAGGATGAATCTGGTCCAAAAGAACCGGACCCAGTGTGCCTAAACAACGTGTTCTGGACTTCTCCCGCCAAATCTGTGCTTAATGGCGGCCATAGGAGCCTGAGACCATGTGCAGAGGAGACATGCCCAGACCTCCCATCGTGGACTGGCCTGGTCCAAAGCGGGAAAAGAAAGACCCGCCCTGGCTCCCATTAACTCCGGGGGGTGCCAGCCATCAATCCAAAAGAAGAGCCTCCGCCCCAGAGTCCACCTACCAATGAGAAGCGGACGAAAGAACAGGAAATCATCACCTGGAAGAGGCTGGACAAAGAACCGGAAGAGAAGCAGTCGCCATCAGGATCTGAGTACACGAGGACGGGAGAAGAGGACGCCCAGAAGAGAGCTGTAGCCGAAAGACCCGAAGTGATCCCGGAGGGCCCACAGAGTGCATTCGTGGAGGAACCTGGCCAGGGAGAGAGCGACGGTGATCGTAACAGCATGGCGGAAGGCGGAGAACGACGTCCTGAGATCCAAGACACCCGGAGACGTGTGCTGCGACTGCTGCCTTTATAGACAACCCAGGCCCAAGCGGAGCCGAGAACCCGGATTCACGTAGACATACAACAGAACTTACAAATCTTGTCCACGCAACCCGGCTGGGTTGGCGCCTCTAACAATTGCACGGAGTGTGAGGAGATATGCCGCACTGCAACCCTGGTTGATTTATCCACCCCCAGTCCTGCAGTAAGAGAGATCGACCCACTAGGAGCCCTGGAGGAGAGATGCTTAGCGCTACCAGAACCCTTGATACCTGCACCAACAACTATAGAGGTGAGAGGGGAACAACTCTGTTGCTGGTGGGAGAGAGATGAAGCCAGTGATGATATGATGGGATTTCTAGGTGACCCAGACGGCCCAGTAGGCGCTGCAGAAGTTATAACACGGAAGAGAACATAAAATGTTGTGTATGAAAGTGGGAAAAAGTAGAAGTTGAGCGGCAGGTGCACAAACAAATTGTAATAGCGCGTACCAAAGAGGCCAAAGCCATAGCTAGACGTACGCAGAACTCCAAGACACCAGGGGCAAATAGTCAAAATTATCGAAGCAAGAGGGTTTGCATTCACCCGTGAACCCGGTGAGCAAAGAGACACTTTCATAAACAGAAGAGAAGTAGAAGAGCATTTACCATCAGATCACCCAGACAGAAAAGTGACCATAGGCGAATGGGTGTCATATAACGTTGTGCAAGGAGAAAGAGGTCCCTATGGAGTGAATGTAAAAAGACTTTGTTTAAGAGCACCAGAGGAAGATGAACCCCCTGCTCTAGAGGATCCAGATCCCACAGTTTATTCGGATTCGCCAGTATACACGGATTCAGCAACAAACAGGGATCCTACAATTCCAACAGAGACTGTTGCCGTGAGAAGCAGTGTGGATGTAGTGACGCAAACTTCAGAAAGCTGCCTGCTTATACAGGCCCTACAAGACTTAGAACTATTCCCTAGAACTGCAAACACTTCCGTGGAAGGAGAAGAAAAGCGAGGAGTGAATACCCGGATTCATCATAAAGAGACAGTAAGTGTGAATGCGATGTAATCCTTAATGCTCCCATCCCAATCCTGAATGAATGCTAGCTTTTCCCCTGTCTGTCTTATATGTTATTTGAACATTTGAGATCAAGGACAATGACTTGATACAAACTTTCTTGTATATAGTTGAGCACCTAGTGTGTTCCCCCCTTGGTTTTAAGACCAGCTTGCACTCATAAGACTGTGCCTTGAACTTGAACTGAACTGCTGAGTGCTTGTGAGCGGTATTTGAAGCACTTGTGTCTTTTTGAGACTTTTTGCACTTTTTGAAGTTTTGCACTTGAGAAAAAGAGCTTTTATACTTTTTGATAGAAAAGTAATGCCTTATATGTGTTTTAGAAAGTAATGTAAATGTGTTGTAGCACTTGACCCAGTAAATGTGTGTCGTGATTAATCAGTCATTTACATTTTTTTCTATAAAATGCATCTTCAAGGATTTTATTTGAGACAGCTTCTTATTTAAATCTGAGATTTCATTGCCAAGTTCTAGAAGGCAACAAGATCAAACTGTAAAAATGTTTAAAATAAATGTAACACTTAATACCTTTATTATGTGCTCATAATCAGATTCAAATTAATGAATAATGTCATGTGGCACCTGCTAAGGCTGGCTACACATCAGGGCACCATCAGGTCTGGGGCTGTCCGGGGTGAACCTGACAGCCCCCGACCCGATTTGCAAACAGAACCGGAGGGCAAATATGCTCTCCGGTCCTGTTTGTAGCCGGATTCAGCCGAGCGCAGCTGTCCCCTGCAAAATGGTGCTGAACCACTTCACAGTGGACAGCTCCCTGGTGCTGAAGTTTGGCATAGGTTATGCTGAACTTTAGCCGCCGGTGTCCGGTCTCCGGATTCTCCCGGATCCTCTCGGATCGGGGCAGTCCGCCACCGTAGACTTCCATGTTAGGGAGCGCCGGATTGCCCCGGATCCGGGAAGATCCAATTTGGCTGATTTTTTGCCCCGAACACAAAAATGCTGCAAGCAGCATTTTTGTGTCCAGGAGAAATATCCAAATACATCCACATCCTCTCGGACAGATGGGAAGCGGATGGCAGATAGCTGCCATCCGGCTCCATCCGGCCCCATAGGGCTGCATTATGGCAAAATCAGGTCCGAGGCTGTCAGATTCACCCCGGACAGCTCCAGACCTGATTGTGCCGTGGTGTGAAGCCAGCATTACCTAACCACTTAAGGGGTATACATTTTGGAGATAATTTTGAATGTTCCAGTAATGATAGCTCAAATAGTAATAGCATTACTGTTATTGCTTTCTGTAAGGTTTTGGTTAATAGGTTTAGTGGTGCAGCATTATATGCCAATTCTGCATTCACACGATCAGTGTTTGAAGCAGTATGGAAGCTGCGTGTTTGCACTGCGTCCATAATACTGTGTTATGCAGTACAAGCACCGTGAATATTGATTTCATCACAAGCCACCCCACCCTTGAAAGCTTTCCCTGCAGTACAACTATTCTATAACAGAGTTTCTGATGAGGTAAGTGAACTGTATGCCACCCCAGGAAGACACAAAAATTTGACAACAGCGGAATCTAAAGCCTTGGTAAAACTGAGGACTAATAAACAGTTAATTAAAAGAGAGGCTGATAAGGGTGGAAATATAGTCTTATGGCCTATTGATAAATATGTCAAAGAGGCCAAAAGGCAGCTGAGTAACAGGGATAATTACCACATTTTGCCTTCTGACCCTACCCAGATCTTCAAAAGAAAACTTGACCAGCTCGTGCATTCGGACTTGGAATTGTTGATAAACGAGAGAGGGATTTTCTTACCACTAAACTTCCGCAAGTGCCCACATACTACATGCTCCCAAAAGTGCACAAGAATTTAGAGGACCCTCCAGGTAGGCCAATAATATCTGGAATTGGAGGGTTATTCGAATGACCCTGTATTTACATTGATTATTTTTTACAATCGATAGCTATGGGATTAGCCTCCTATGTACGTGACTCTACCTATTTGCTTGAACAACTGGAGCCTTTGGAGGTTGATAAGGGCACCTTGTTGGTATTAATGGATGCTAAATCCCTCTATACCAGCATTTCGCATGATTTGGGTGTTAATGCAGTTGCTTATTTTTTGGATAAGCAGCTTTCCAATAATTGTTTGCATGATTCCTTTTTACTAGACTTGCTCAGAATTGTTCTTGAGAAGAACTATTTTGTCTTTGATAGGGTGTTTTACAATCAGGCCTCTGGCACTGCGATGGGCGCCATCGTATGCAAATATTTTCCTCGGCTGGTGGGAAGAAACCCACGTGTACAACACTTCCATGTTCAAAACATGTGTAAGAAAGTGGTATCGATATATTGACGATGTTGTTTTTCTTAGGTCAGGCTCAATTGATGAATGCCAAGAGTTTATCCGACAGCTAAACCATAATGTTTGGAACATCAAGCTCACAACGGAGATCTCGGACACAAGGGTGAGTTATCTGGATTTAAAACTCACGATAGATAACAAGAGGATTACGTCTACATTATATAGGAAGCCCACGGCTACTAACAATATGATGCACTTTAGTAGCGCTCATCCCTCACATTTAAGACGAGGGATCCCAAAGGGGCACTTTCTGAGAGTTAGACGTAACTGTAGTAACACACTTGACTTTCATCGTGAGGCCAAAGACTTTACAAATCGCTTTATTGCCAGGGGTTACCCCCGCAAAGTGGTCTCGGCTGCATATCAATTTTCAAAGAACTTATCTAGGGAAGGGGCTTTGAGACCAAAGGATAGGCCTGTCAGGGACACGATCAGTATAGTGACACCATACAATAATCAGTGGAGCAACATCAGAAGAATACTGGCAAACAACTTGGACCTTCTTACAAGGGACGAAAAACGGAAGCCTTTCCTTCCCCAGGAACCAGGACTCACGGCCATGAGAGCATTGAACTTAAAGGACATGATGACACAAAGTAATTTTACGAGGCCTGGTACACGTACTGGTAGGGATGTTCGGCTTAGGGGAACGTACGCGTGCGGGTATTGCACAGTTTGTCCATTTATGATCTCAGCTGAGACATTTTCTTTACCATTTTTTCCATTCTTGTTGCAGTCCAAGTCTTACTTTAACTGCCGCTTAAAAAATCTGGTGTATGGCATAGTGTGTGGTTGTATGAAGGTTTACGTAGGGCAGACCACACAAGAGCTACGTAAATGTATACTACAACATGTCTCATCAATTAATACGGCAAGGAGGGACTTTGAGAAGGGCAACGCAGTTTCCTCTATTGCTAAGCACTTTATGACGACTCATAAAAGTAACCCCAGTAGTATTAGGGTTACAGGGCCTTAATACAAATATTAGAGGCGGCAACATCACACAGGAACATTTGAGGATGGAATCAAGGTGGATTATTGATATAAAAAGCCTCTCTCCCCACGGTCTGAACGAGGAGCTACTCTACACGGGTTTCTATAAGCAGACCTTAGTTTTATAGACTTACCAATTGATCTGTATCTTTATTGATTTCAATTTTTTCTGTTTCTTTCTCTTCTCCGTCTTCTTCCCTAGTAGACGTCTGTAGAATGAACAATATTTGTGCAGATTCGGACATCTTGATGGTTTGATCTGTGACGATGTGTGGTATCTTTTATGGACAAGCTCCCTCCGGACTGTGTATACATCCCTGGAGAATTGAAGCTGTTTAAGGCTGCAAGGCTTCCCTTTGATCTGGCACACCTCTCTACATGCTCTAGTTAGATATCTTTGGACTCTTTTTGGATTACTTCAGCGGCTCCATGATTGGGATTTGAAGTTGGGAGTTGTTTATGACCACGTCTCAACTTAACGTGGAATGGACTCATGTGCTGAGGGTGCAAACTTGGACACTATATCTTGACTGGCTCAAAAAGAAAAAAACATTGGGCTTTTTGCCCCTAATACCAGAAAACCACTTTTGGAAAGTGGGTTCTGTTTCTCACATTTATTTCTTTACCAGGGTTCCTTCCCCTGAATTACCCATATCTTACATAATATTCCGTGAGAAGAAGGTTTTTGGGTTGTGCAAGCATGTTCTGTTCAAGAGGGTTTGTAGGACGCCGGGTAATAAGGATGGTGGTTGGTCATTTTGTAATATAGTATTAACTAAATTAGTCTGATTCTTTTGACGAATAATAATTAAAATGTTTTTCTGCAGCACCTGGGCCTCGCTTGCTGAGTTTCTATAATATGTAAATGGACCTGGCTATGTTGCTGGGTTTAGTATTGTGATGTAGGAAGTAAAATCTATTATTTCTCTTTGAGTTAAAATATTTGAAGAGAATGAAGAGAAAGAAAATTAAGAGAACAATTTGATATACATGAGTTAAAATATTGATATTTCTTTTGTCTTTAATTGTTATCTGACAATTAAAAAAAAAAAAATCTTTTTTTGATTGCTCTTTTCTTGTTAATATACGGTAAGTATTGGCAAGTTAATAATAATAAAAAATATTTTTCTGGATTAAGGATCGCTGCAATAATCTCTTTTCTTTTCTTTTTTTTTTTTGTCCCATCCCCTCCCCCCCCCCCCCCCCCATGAGGTTATATCTAAGCATAGTCAACTGTTCTGATAAACAAGTATACATTTCCAGGATCCTTGGTAAGTGCTAGCCATCATTGTTGACGGTTTTACTAAATACTTTTTGGATAATATTGCTAATTTTGTATTATTGTCTGGCTTTGAAACTCAGCAGCAATATTTAGTTGGCCACACGGTGTGCTTACTGTAATATGTTAAGTACTCTTTGTATTTGAGTGGATTCAGTAGATATTCCAGACTGATTTAATAACTCAACTATTTGACTAAACCACTTTCTACTGCCTTTTGCCCCTGCACCTACATCTAGTTATAGAACATTTGACTTTAGCCTTGGTTTCTCTGGATACAAGTATGCGGAATCGATGCTTTTTAACACCCCCATGGACTGAAATGACGGGCGCATGCGCCGCCGCCATATTTGTACTCTCTCCTCCCTTTTCTTCTCTTATTTGCACATCCGCGGTGATAATGGCGCACCGAATCCTGGGACGCCGTCCTGGCGATGACGACTTCCAGTTTATGTACCCGGAAATGCTGGAGCGTGCACACCGCTCGGCGGCATTCACACGCAGATGCTTCTTATACGTTCATCATCAGACACATTAATACAAGGTATTTATAGACTGAACCAGCACTCAAGGTTGGACTCAACCCCTGAAGAAGTCACACCCGTGACGTAACGCGTGGGGTTTTGGTTGGGTCCCCTCCCCTCTATATGGTTGGTGGTATGACTTGTGCGGCATTGATATTTGCTTCCTTTATTTCTCTGCATATGTGTATCTCCATTTTTTACATGACCTTTTGTTGATTATGGACAGGGCAGGGAGTGTTATTGTACCCCACAGGAACTGTCTCAACTATCACATGTGCTATGTAAACTGTGCCTTCAATGATGCATGTTTGTATTACAAATATGGGATATTTTGAGTATTGAATCAATACACTTCCTGAGGTTTAATCTTTATCAATAGGGTATCAGACCCTCCCTTGTTGTATTTATCACACATGGTTTAAGGATAAAAATCCTGTATGCAGGGATTGAAGGTTTGCAGTCATAGGGTTATTTACAGGGTGGATAAAAATCAATGTTTTTTTTTAAAAAATAAAAAAAATCGGATTTTTTTTATTTAAATCGGATTTTTTTTATTTAAATCTGATTTTTTTCAATAAACTGCTTTTTGAGGAAAATATTTTACCATCCAAAGGTTCTTCCATCATGAGATAAAGCGGAGTTGTTTAACTCAGTAGAATGAAGGCTGTATATGTGTAACATTCACAATGCCATGCTCTTCCAGAGGTTTCTGTAGGATTAGTGGCAGTTTCTCTCCTATATTATCACAGACGCTCGCTTTACTTACGCAGTTCTCAAAACTGAATTGGACTCCGCAGAGGTCCCAGCCTCTTCTTCACGGCAAAAATGTTACAACATGAACAGAGTTGAGAAAAAGACCTTAATCCTATTGTTCTACAAACCTATGAATACAGAATCAACCCCTTCAGTGCCAAGTCCAAGAAGTTAGACAATATGTTTCTGATTGTTTGGAGTGGAATAGATCTGCACAACACAAGAAGAATGTGAATCTAAGTGTGAGGAGGAGGGAGGGCAAGCAGACAAGAAAATGAAAGTGAAACTTTGAGCACAATACTGCAGCATAGCCACCGACAGACAAGTCTGGATCTGTTTGTGTGTACGATCTGAGGTTTATTACATTCTTTCCTTATAATGGCAGCAGGCCGTAAAAGAGACCCAGTTTGGGAATATTTTAATGAAGCTCCTTTGCCTATCGGTAAGGCAGGCATGCGTGCAAAATGCAAACGATGCAACAAAGAGATGCAAGGCCTGGTGGCGCGAATGAGGCAACATCATGAGAAATGCGGTGATGAAGATGACCAAAGAAACACTTCTGAACAGGCAGGATCTTCAGGTTGGTAAACATTTTTATTGAATCCTATTTCTAAAGACTGAACTGTCATGTGTGAGAAAAATTATATTTCTTATTATTACTGCATGTTACTGTCATTTGGTACAGTTATGAAGAAAAACAAATATTCCTTTTGGGGCAGGGGCAGTGGTGTTGTGCACAATAAGCAGAAATTGTATAATAAACAATAAAATAACACCATTGACTTTTTTTGTTTAGGGGAATTCATGGATTCTGGAAACTATCCACCTCCAAGATCACCATCATCCTGTTCTACAGTTTCAGAGTTATCCATCCAGGATAGTGCTTCATTAGCAGCAGCATCATCATCAGACACCCACAGCCACATATCACCATCACCCAAAAGGAAGAAAAAACCTTTACCTCCTGGAACCACCATAGATAGGTTTGTGATAAGAACTAGCAGATTAGAAAAAGAGTTGATTGATGAGAAAATTGCCCAGTTTATTCATGCAACGAACTCTTCTTTCCGTCTGACTGAGAACCCACATTTCATTAATATGGTTCAGTCACTGAGACCAGGATGCAGTCCACCCAGCAGAGCTGATGTTGCAGGGAAACTGCTGGATCAAGTGTATGACAGAGAAATGGAGCAATGTGCAACAGCTCTGGAGGGTAAAATTGTTAACCTAAGTATTGATGGGTGGAGTAATGTCCACAATGATCCTATTGTATGTGCTTGTATAACAACAGAAGAAGGTAAAGTTTTCCTTGCACAAACAACTGATACGTCAGGAAATGCACACACAGCAGAATACTTACAAGAAGTGGCAGTAAAAGCTATAACGACATGTGAACAAAAATTCAGATGTCTGGTACGCAGTTTGGTCACTGACAATGCTGCAAACGTATCCAAAATGAGAAGAGATTTAGAAGAGCAGGGAGGGAATACAAAGCTGCTAATAACATATGGTTGCAGTGCTCATTTGCTGCACCTCTTAGCCAAAGACTTAAGTGTTCCAGAAATAAAGGCTAATGTTGTTGAAATTGCTAAATACTTCCGTAATAATCATTTTGCTGCAGCAGCTCTGAAAAGGATGGGTGGAACCACGCTAACGCTCCCACAAGATGTTAGATGGAACTCTGTGGTGGACTGTTTTGAGCAGTATATCAAAAACTGGCCTATTCTGATGACACTTTGTGAATAAAATCGAGATAAAATAGATGGCTCTGTCACGGCCAAAATCCTCAACATTGGGCTTAAGAGAAATGTTGAACATATGCTGAGCTTCCTGAAACCCATCTCTCAAGCTTTAAACAAAATACAGAAAAATAGCTGTTTTATTGCGGATGCTGTTGAAATTTGGAAGGAACTGAGTGAACACTTAAAAACAGAACTACACATGGACAGAATTAAATTACAAGCAGTAAACAAACGAATGGGACAAGCACTAACTCCAGCTCATTTTTTGGCAAATATTGTCAATATCCAATATCAGGGTCAAAACCTAAGTGCTGAGGAAGAGGAGTAAGCTATTGTCACGATTAGCTTAGTCAGGACCTGCAGCTCTCTGGCGCCCCCTTAGCCTTCTGGCCAAATCCGGTACTGCCAGAAGATAAGAAAGGTGCCCAGCTACTCTAATTTATGTTGTCTATTGCGGCACGTGATGTGACAGGATGTATATGTACCACCAGTTCATGCCAGGAACGTATATATATACCTCGATCCAGTCACCCTCAGGCCCACAATATCACATAAATACAAAAAACGGTATTCTGCCACCACCGATCTCTTTCAGGTGGATCGGTAACCTGTACGATAGCGTAAAAAGAGCAGGGAGGTCGTGAGAGCTCGTTCATAGGACAAGGAGATCGAGACTAGTAAATTAGAATAGTTTACTCCGAAGATGGCAGTGATTATAAAAGATTTACAGAATATTATATAAGAGATAATATACAATGTATGAATAAACAGTTATAAAAAATAAAAGGAATAAAGTAAGAAAAGTTTCAGACCTAGGTACGCTTGGTACTTAGTTTCTTGGAGGAGGCCCCTCTCCTGGATGGTAAGATTCTGTCGTACAGTTAGCTGGTGTTGACTGTCAGGCCTCTGGACTCCTGGAGCAGAATGACCCAAAAATGTCCTCTTTGCTTTTATTAATCAGGGGAAATCTGTGATCCCCCCTCTGCAGAGGACCATCCCAGCGGGGAAGGATCACTCTGAGACCTCCTATCTCACCATGCTTAATAAATCCCCATTCTTCATATCTGGAGATGGGGTTTCCTCACAGACATAATATATGGCTCATATTTCAGGTCAGGTGATTCTGAGAAGTTTGATACCAAATATGACCTGCTTGTCATATTTACAATGGCAGCAATCCCTTCTCAGGTTCCAGAATGTGGTACAACTGTACAAAACACATCATTGAATACACAACACGATAACGAATCTAAAAATAGAATTTTGTGTTTGTGGCATGAACGGGTCGTCTTAAATTCAATATTGAAAACACGGTGAATTTAGACAAAAGATTTTCTTTAGAGATGGACAAACTGGTTTAAACTGGTGTCCAGCTCTACCCCCTTGAAAGTTATTTATTAGGGGAGTCGTAAATACTTTCGGGTGGGGGAGGCACGCAGTGGGTCTCTGTGCTACACACAAACCAGCAAAAAGGGAGGAGGGAGGAGGGAGTTAGCTTTGACTGACTCTCCAATACCTTAAAATCATGAGCAACATTCATTTTCATGACACCTCCCCCTTTTCGATGACGCTATGGAGGAAGAACCTCTCGGTACTCCTCCAGGCGTGTCACTGTGGGCTCTCCCCGCCGGGATAACCCATCGGCATTGCCATGCTCGCTGCCTTTTCGGTGCTGCACGGTAAAGTCGTACTGCTGGAGCGTGAGGCTCCAGCGTAGCAACCTCTCGTTGGTACCGGACAGGGAGTTCAGCCAGCTCAGGGGGTTGTGGTCAGTCACGACAGTGAAGGGGCGCCCGTACAGGTAGGGCTGTAAGCGTTGCAGAGCCCATACAATGGCCAGACACTCTTTCTCTATCATGGAATAGGCCACTTCCCTCGGGAGGAGCTTTCGGCTGAGGTACAGCTCTTGGTTCCTTGAGTCGACCTGGCTGAGCACAGCTCCGAGGCCAAACTCACTAGCATCAGTCTGTACTAGGAATGGCTGCTTGCCGTCAATCGCCCTCAATACAGGGGAACTGCTCAGGGCCGTCTTCAGAGCCTGGAAGGCGACCTCGCAGGCCTCGGTCCAATCGACTGCATGGGGTAGGTTTTTCTTGGTGAGGTCTGTGAGAGGCTTCGCAAGGCTACTATAGTTTGGCACAAAGCGCCTATAGTACCCTGCAGTGCCCAAGAAGGACAGCACCTGCTTTTTGGTCTTGGGGGTGGGCCAGGACACTATTGCGTCCACTTTCCTGGGCTCTGGTTTCAGCGTGCCCCCGCCTACCCGGTGCCCCAGGTAGTGGACCTCGTTCATGCCCATCTGGCACTTTCCTGGCTTAATGGTCAAGCCTGCCTGGCGGATGCTCCCGAGCACCTGTCACAGATGCTTGAGGTGATCCCCCCAGGTGGGACTGAAGACGGCAATGTCATCCAGGTACGCCACCGCGTACCTCTCCAGTCCCAGGAGCAGGGAGTTAACCATTCTCTGGAAAGTGGCCGGGGCATTTTTCATGCCGAATAGCATGACCGTGGATTCGTACAATCCAAAGGGGGTGATAAAGGCTGACCTCTCCTGGGCCTCAGGGCTCAGGGGAATATGCCAATATCCCCGACTCAGATCCATAATGGAGAGATAGCTGGCACTAGATAACCGCTCCATCAACTCCTCAATGTGTGCAATTGGTTGTGCATAGGAGGCCTTGATAGCGTTGAGCCCCCTGTAGTCCACACAGAATCGGGTGGTCCGGTCCTTCTTTGGCACCAGGACTACAGGTGAGGCCCACGCGCTCTTGGACTCGGTAATCACTCCCAACTTCAGCATCTCATCGATCTCCTGGCGCATGACGTGCTGCACCTCGTCGGAGATTCGATAGGCTGTCTGCCGGAGTGGGGCATGATTACCGGTGTCCACCTCATGGACCGCCACCGCCGTCCTTCCAGGCATGTTGGTGAACATGACTTGGAAGGATTCTAACACCGCTCGCATCTGAGACCGCTGGCTTGTGGATAGCAAGGTGCTTATCTCCACATCCTCAATGGACCCGCTGGCCTTCGCTTGGGCCAACATGTCCAGGAGGGATCTTCCTCCCCATCCTCGGGCAGGTTGCAGACCGGTAGGACACAAGGCCCACGTTCTTGATGAGCCTTCATCATGTTGACGTGAAAGGCCTTCCGCCTACCTCGCTCGGGGTCGAGGGTGACCACGTAGGTGACTGAGTTGAGCTGTTGGTGAATGACGTAAGGGCCCTCCCAGGCTGCCTGAAGCTTGTCCTTTGGTACGGGGACCAGCACCCACACCATCTGACCCACCCGGTAGGTCCGCTCGTGGGCGTTCTGGTCGTACCAATGCTTCTGGTCAGCCTGGGCTTGCGCCATGTTGACATGCACCAACTGCGTCAAGGTCTGCATTTTGTCACGGAAATGCATGACATACTCCACGATGGACACTCCTGGGGTGCTCTGCTCCTCTTCCCAGGATTCTCTTACTAAACCAAGGGGTCCCCGGACCCATCTGCCATACAGGAGCTCGAAGGGAGAGAACCCTGTCGAGGCCTGTGGGACCTCTCGGTAAGCAAATAGCAGGTGTGGGAGGTAACGTTCCCAATCGCGTCCCTGGGACTCAACCAGCATTTTCAACATCTGCTTGAGGGTAGCATTGAAGCGTTCGCACAAACCATTGGTTTGCGGATGATACGCACTCGATACCAGATGCTGCACCTGCATTTTATTACAGAGGGCCTTCATTATGCCAGACCTGAACTGGGTCCCCTGGTCGGTAAGCATCTCCCTGGGAAATCCTACTCGGGAAAAGATGGCCAACAGGGCATCCGCCACCTTATCTGCCCTAATTGAAGACAGAGCTACTGCCTCTGGATACCGAGTAGCAAAGTCTACCACAGTGAGGATGAAGCGCTTTCCAGAATAGCTGGGTATGGGCAGTGGTCCCACGATATCCACAGCAATCCGCTGGAAAGGCTCCTCTATCACTGGCAAAGAGTTCAGGGGTGCTTTGGGAGCCGGCCCTGCCTTTCCCACTCTTTGACACGTGATACAGGAGCTGCAGTAGTTTTTCACATCTGTCCCCATTTTGGGCCAATAGAAGTGGTGCGACAGCCGGGCCTTGGTTTTGCTAACCCCCAAGTGTCCAGCAAGGGGGATCTCATGGACAATCCGCAACAACTCATCCCTGAATTGGTAGGGAACGACCAGCTGTCGTTCTCTCGGCCAATCCTGTTGGGGTGTACCGGGCACAGTCTCCCGATACAACCTTCCTTGGTCCCAGAACACCCTCTCCTTATCCGTCTCGGAGGGGGGCTTACTGGTGAGGATCCTTAACATCTCTAGGCTAGCATCTGTATGCAGAGCTGCCTGAAACTCCTGGCTGGAGGCAGCCAGGAGGGACTTTAAGGCCACATCCTCTTCGGGACTCTCTGGGACCTGCTCTGGGTCCGAAACCAGTTTGGTTATTCCTCTGGGTGAGGAGGGTCCAGAAGGCAGGGGGTTCCTGGCGTTCTGGGCACTCTGACTGCGGGTGACGGCGGCTATGTAGGCCGTCTCCCTGGGGAATAACACCGTCCCATCAGCCTGCCTGGCTGTGGGCACTACTTCGCCATCATCCCCTGTTACCTCAGGAGCAGTGCTCATCATGGGGCAGCTACCATCAGCCATGTCACTGTCTGTGGTGACACTGATAAGCTGCATGGCACCCCCTGCTTCAGGGGCCCCGGGACTCTTCCCATCACCCTTAGCACTAACACTTGCTCCTGGTAGGGGATCCTCAGCAATATCACCCCGCAGAGTGACATGGCTGAGTTCTCCTGTACCTCCTGATACATCGTCATCATCGTCATCATCAACATCATCAACATCATCAGTTAAAGCATTGACATTCCCATCATTAGCATTAACCTTATTAACCATATCAGATCGGGGAGGGGAGTCAGGGACATAATAAGCGAACATTTTCCCCAAATCAGTCCCCAGTAAAACATTTGTGGGCAAGTTTTCGGACACCCCACTTCCTTCACCCCACTCCCCGCACCCCAATCAATAAACACCCGGGCCATTGGCAGGGGACAGCGGACGCCCCCAATCCCGGTGACAGTCAGGGTTTTTCCTGGGATCAACTCTTCGGTGGACACCAGTTCAGATCGGATGAGGGTTCGTTCGGCCCCAGTGTCCTTGAGGCCCACAGTGACAGTGTCCCCCACAGTGACAGACTGCAAATTTTCACAGGCCCTCCCAACCGACCCACCCACAAAAAAAACTGATGCCTTCTGCCCTGGAGCCTTGGGTGGTAGATTCTTCCTCTGCTTCTCCGGGCAAGTGGCACTGAGATGACCGGTCTGGTTGCAGAAGTAACACCTGCGGGATCGGATACCGGCCGAGTGGGGTTGGGAGGGGGGCCAAGGCCTCCAGAAGGTCGGCTGGGTGGGGCAGGGGTGATGTTGGATGGCTTACCCCCCTTCCAGCTGGTGATGATCTGCTTCCGTCCCTCTGGTCTCCGGTTGGCCTCGTAGGTGTCTGCGATCTGCGCTGCTTTGTTCGCATCTGGTGGCTCCCGATCCATCACGAACTGTCGCACCTCAGTGGGGCAAAGATGCAGGAACTGGTCTTTCACCATCAGATCCTTTAGCTGGTCCAAGGTGGTCACTTCCAGTCCTTGGATCCACTGCTCGAAGTTGGTTCTGAGCCCGTGGACCACATCACTGTAGCTGTCGTGTGGTCCACGCTGGAGGTTCCGGAACTTTCTGCGGTACACCTCCGGGGTCAGCTGGAACCTCTGGATTAGAGCCTTCTTGATGGCCGCATAGTTCCCATCTAGCTCTCGAGGAAGAGCCACAAAAGCCGCTAGCGCTTTGTCTCTCAACGCTGCAATGAGGTACGGGGCATACTGGTAATTCGGCAGCTGGTACTGTAAGCAAGCCTTCTCAAACCCCCTCAAGAAAATGTCCAGGTCACCGTTGTCATCCAGCACAGGGAAATGCTTTGGATTCGGCTTGAAGGTGGTTGAACTGGTCGATTCAGAGTTCAATGGGGTAGATGACTGCCTTTCCAGCTGGGCCATCCGCAGGTCATGCTCTCTCTGAGCTTGGGCCTCAGCCCGTCGCTCTGCAGCCTCTCGCTCGGCTCGCCGCTCGGCTCTCTCAGCCTCCTGGTATTGCTGAATGAGCTGCAGGCGCCCTTGGGAATCCTCAGCGGGATATTGCTGTAAGGCCAGTTGCAGATAGGGGTCCATGCTGACCTGGTCGCTGACGCAGCGTGCGTCTACAGGTGGGACCCCTGCAGGAACACCTTCTAGGACTTGGCTTACATCCACAGGTCCCCCCAGCAGCAACACCGTCCATGCTCTGACTGACCTCTGCAGCCGGACGCTGTGCACCAGCACTGACATGACTTTGGCTGGCCTCTCCATTCACTGGGCTCTGGTGACGGGCTTCCTCCACATCCAATTGCAGCAGTATCTGCTCCATCTGCTTCTTGGTTCTGCCGGAGGGGTCTATATTCCTGTATTTGCACAGGCAGGCGAGAGCCTCCTTGTTATAGTCTTTATACCAGCTTTTCACTGCTGTGGCCATGATTCCAAATCAAAAGATAGAATAGAAAAAACAAAGAGGGGGGATGGGTAACTGCTACACACACAGTATTGTCTCAGATCTAATAACCACTGAGTTCGATCTTCAAAACTTTTGTGCAGAGTTCTTGTAAGAACTGTGCAAGTTTTTAGTGAGAGGAATGATTGCTCAAACCAGATCACTAATGTCCTTATGATCCCACCACTCTGCCACCAATTGTCACGATTAGCTTAGTCAGGACCTGCAGCTCTCTGGCGCCCCCTTAGCCTTCTGGCCAAATCCGGTACTGCCAGAGGATAAGAAAGGTGCCCAGCTGCTCTAATTTATGTTGTCTATTGTGGCACGTGATGTGACAGGATGTATATATACCACCAGTTCCTGCCAGGAACGTATATATATACCTCGATCCAGTCACCCTCAGGCCCACAATATCACATAAATACAAAAAACGGTATTCTGCCACCACCGATCTCTTTCAGGTGGATCGGTAACCTGTACGATAGCGTAAAAAGAGCAGGGAGGTCGTGAGAGCTCGTTCATAGGACAAGGAGATCGAGACTAGTAAATTAGAATAGTTTACTCCGAAGATGGCAGTGATTATAAAAGATTTACAGAATATTATATAAGAGACAATATACAATGTATGAATAAACAGTTATAAAAAATAAAAGGAATAAAGTAAGAAAAGTTTCAGACCTAGGTACGCTTGGTACTTAGTTTCTTGGAGGAGGCCCCTCTCCTGGATGGTAAGATTCTGTCGTACAGTTAGCTGGTGTTGACTGTCAGGCCTCTGGACTCCTGGAGCAGAATGACCCAAAAATGTCCTCTTTGCTTTTATTAACCAGGGGAAATCTGTGATCCCCCCTCTGCAGAGGACCATCCCAGCGGGGAGGGATCTCTCTGAGACCCCCTAGCTCACCATGCTTAATAAATCCCCATTCTTCATATCTGGAGATGGGGTTTCCTCACAGACATAATATATGGCTCATATTTCAGGTCAGGTGATTCTGAGAAGTTTGATACCAAATATGACCTGCTTGTCATATTTACAATGGCAGCAATCCCTTCTCAGGTTCCAGAATGTGGTACAACTGTACAAAACACATCATTGAATACACAACACGATAACGAATCTAAAAATATGAATTCTGTGTTTGTGGCATGAACGGGTCGTCTTAAATTCAATATTGAAAACACGGTGAATTTAGACAAAAGATTTTCTTTAGAGATGGACAAACTGGTTTAAACTGGTGTCCAGCTCTACCCCCTTGAAAGTATATTTATTAGGGGAGTCGTAAATACTTTCGGGTGGGGGAGGCACGCAGTGGGTCTCTGTGCTACACACAAACAAGCAAAAAGGGAGGAGGGAGGAGGGAGTTAGCTTTGACTGACTCTCCAATACCTTAAAATCATGAGCAATATTCATTTTCATGACAGCTATGACATGGGTATCCAGCAATCATCCATCTTTAATGCCAACTATAATAAACTTCAGAGCTAAGGGGGAACCATTCAAGAAATATATGTTTGCTGAAGATATTTTAAGGAAGGTCACACCAGTAAACTGGTGGAAGTCACTTAAGCGCTTGGATTTAGAGACTGTTCAAGTAATGATTTCACTTTTAACAGCAGTAGCTTCTTCTGCAGGCGTTGAATATTCTCTTCCTTTGGACTCATTCATTCTAAATTGAGAAATCGGTTGGGACCCAATAAAGCAGGAAAGCTTGTTTTTCTTTTCCAGATTATGAATAGGAACAAAGAAGAAGATGATGATGAAGATGACGACAAGTGAGCTACAGAGGACAGCAGGGACAGTAGTATTTAAGTTTTTCATGTGTCGGCTGGGCTGACAGTCTAAGTTTCTTAAAATATATATATATTTTGTTTAGCCAAATTAGTTAACAAACATGGATGTTTGTTTAAGCAAATAACTTATGCTGTAATGTTGTTATTGTTTCAGTTGAATAAATCTATTTAAATTGTTATTAAGGTGAGGATTATTTTTCTCCTTCCTAAGTACAACAGAACAGTGGTGTCCAAATATGAATGATTAACCCATTAAACTGGGGACAAAAAAGTAATATAAAAAGTGATTCTAAAAATCTTCATCTACTTGCATGTTAAAGTAGCAAGAACTAGTTTAGGTAGAAACTTTGATTTAAATCACTGATTTATATCAAGCCTTACTGACTAGTGATTTAAATCGTGATTTAAATCGTGATTTAAATCAGTTAGATTTAAATCAAATCCACCCTGGTTATTTATATTGCATATAGCCCTTGAATACACTGTTTTGCCGTGATTACACTGTTGTGTTTAATATAACTAAATTGAGGAAGGGGACTTCTATGTACGGGCTTGTGTTTGGCCCTTTTTAATTGATTTTATATTGTCCTTTTCTTGTGCTGTAGGTGTTTAATAAATATCTGATATTGATATCTATTGATTGTTTATTACTTTAGTGATCGCCCTTATTCTTACATGTCAGCTTTTCTCTTTTCCTATATGATTTACAGAAATCTCATGCCCGCTGTGCTTCTTTACTCCGCAGCGTAAACTGACATGCAAAGTGGCTTTCCGCACCACAGCTTCTCTGCAAAATGTCAATGTACTGCTGCTGAGTTGCATGAGATATCAAATTTCTTAACCGAATCCATTAAAAGAGGCACTTCATGTCTCTATAAATTTAAATTAATTCGACAACTTGATAAAGATGTCAGGATCTTTCTTTTACCTTAGTACTATGTTGTCTACCCTGATTGCTTAGCTAACTTAAAATTTTTTATTTTTTATATAAACAGTCCTCTAGATCTGTCCACTCTCACTCTTAAGGTACCGTTACATGGGGCGATGTGGCAGTGATGTGGGAAGCGATGCCGCGGGTGCACGCTCGCTTCCGACATCGCTGGTGTACCTGTCACACAGGCAGATTGTTGCCTGTGACGCCACGGTGATGTTGCCGAAGCAATCGCTCACTGGGCTGGGAACAACCAAGCGAGCGATATGCTGAAATGTTGCGAATAGGCAACATTGCTATAGCAGTGTCAACTGCAAGATGCAGCCAAATCGCTGGTGCGACATCACCAGGTTTTCCAACATGTTGGAAAACTTGGCAACTCGCAACCAGCGATTTATCGCAGTTGCATTGTGCTGTCACACAGCACAATGCACTTGTGATGTCTCCGCAACATTGCTGAAACCGAGATTTTTCAGCGATGTTGCGGGTGATATCGTGCCATGTGACGGTACCTTTAGGTGAAACACTGAAGTTTTGCAAACTGGGATGGGCTGCAATGCATTATTTTTTAGAAGAATCATCTGATTCATGGAGTGCAGAGTAGGTTATGGTCTGCATGGATTTAAGAATATGCTTTGGGGAAGGGGGCATTTTGCAGTTTGCCTCAGGCAGCAGAGAGACTTGATTCAACCCTGCATGTAGTCAGGCTACAATTTATGCTTTTGATGGCTGTTTGGTAAACATAAAGCTTCTGACACTCTAAATTGCTCTGAAATCTGACCATGCATTGACACACATAATACATATGCCTAACTTCTCTTCCTCGTGCTGATCTCTTCTCTCTTCATATGTCTGGAATGCTGATCGGTCTATCATTTCTTATACTAGAAATAAGCCCGATGCTATTGCATCAGGAGGGCAGTCTCTGTGTCTGTCTCCCCTTGTGCGCTCTCTCCACTCTGTGCTGTCTCTCCCCCTGTGCGCTCTCTCTTACTTGTGCCTTTCTCTCTGCTCTGTGTGCTCTCAGCCCCTGTGTGCGTTGTCTCTCCCTATGTGTGCTGTATCTTCCTGTGCCTGTGTGTGCTGTCTCTCCCTATGACTCTGCCTCCCCCTGTGCCCCTGCCTCCCCTGTGCCTTCTGCCTCCTGTGTCCCTGCATCCCATCACTGAGCCACCATACAATGCTCACCTCTGAGTCACCATACAGTGATCACCACTGAGCCACCATACAGTGCTAACCACCAAGCCACCATACAGTGCTAACCACTGACCCACCGCACAGTGCTAACCACTGAGCCACTGCACAGTGCTAGCCACTGAGCCACTGAACAGTGCTAACCATTGAGCCACCATACAGTGCTAACTACTGAGCCACTGTATAGTGCTAACCACTGAGCCACTGTACAGTTCTAACCACTGAACCACCATACAGTGCTAAGCACAGAGCCACCGTACATTGCTAACCACTGAGCCACCATATACAGTTCTAACCACTGAGCTACTGTAGGGTGCAGACTACTGAAACACCATACAGTGCTAACCACTGAGCCACTGCATAGTGCTAACCACTGAGCCACTGTACAGTTCTAACCACTGATCCACCATACAGTGCTAAGCACAGAGCCACCGTACATTGCTAACCACTGAGCCACCATATACAGTTCTAACCACTGAGCTACTGTAGGGTGCAGACTACTGAAACACCATACAGTGCTAACCACTGAGCCACCACACAGTGCTAACCACTGAGCCACCATACAGTGCTAACCACTGAGCCACCATATACAGTGCTCACCACTGAGCCACCGTACAGTGCTAACCACTGAGCCACCATATACAGTGCTAACCACTGAGCCACCATACAGTTCTAACCACGGAGCCACCAAACAGTGCTCACCACTGAGCCACTATATACATTGCTAACCACTGAGCTACTGTAGAGTGCTAACCACTGAGCCACCATACAGTGCTAACCACTGAGCCACCTTACAGTGCAAACCACTGAGCCACTATACAGTGCTAAACACTGAGCCACCACACAGTGATAACCACTGAGCCACAGTTTTTTTTTTTAAATCTCCCACCAATAATGTGCTGCTCAGCTGATTGGTCACGCGTTGGGTAGCTGGAATAGCAGTGAGCGGCTAGCCACCAGGAGATCAGCAGTGGCAGTCTCTCATGTCCTGCCGTTGGGAGGTCAGCAGCACATATTTAAATCTCCCGCCAATACCGCGCTGCTCAGCTGATTGGTTGCATGCTACACAGCTGAGCAGCACATGTTTATCATCCATTATATGGAAGGATAATGGATGATAAACATGGTAACAAATTTAGAGATTTATGTATGCCTAATGTGGAATTCATTTTCTTTTCGTGGTAGTTATAAGTATCCAGACTTGTAAAAATCCAAATCTGTATTGGCTTTTGCTAAAAAAAAAAAACCTAAAGTAGGAACAGGTTGGCATGATCACACCGTGTTATTGGGATGTGTGTCCCATTCTGAAGTATATATTGGTGAGATATAAAAATGGGTACTTGTATGGGAGATACATGTCTGTTGGAATTTGATGTGATTAATGCCAATATGTGTAATGGCCATTATACATGAAAGTGCATATTTATGCACAATAAACAACTGAAACAAGGTATATATGTTTAATCAATGGTTATTTGATGCCTTGAATTATTGTAATTAATTCTTGGGGCATAGATCTCTTTTGGAATGTTTTTTGTCCTCCTTATAAAAAAATATGCATTTTACCTGCTTATTTCTGGTTAACTGTCGGGGACAGTGTAACACGCCATCGCTAATAAGAGAACCCACCATAGGATATTAGTGCTAATCAGTATCGGGATCAGTGATATCAATATACTTGGCAGAGACCTAACAAAGATGGTGGAACGGGCACTTCCGCCCAAACTGTGATGTCACCGACAGATCTGTGCACGCGGCTTCCGGTCACCATGATAGGAGGCTTCTCCATTGGCCAGATAGAGTTAGGTGACTCCTGACTCTCCGGGTGGGCGGGGAGGCATGGCGGAAGCTGGGCATGCGGTGTGACACTGTACTCACAAGAGAGGAAACATATAAAAGGTAGACTTGGTGTGGGGTCCTGTACACCCCATTGATAAAACATCAGTGAAATGCGTCTGGGGGCTCCCGGACACCAGACTTCCCTTGGACATGGGTAAGTTATAAGGTCTGGGGTGAGCAGTGGAATGGAGGATCCAGAAAAAGTTTGTTCCCGGACAGGGAATTGCTGCTTGTCTACATGCACTTGCACTTTATTATAGGCTGCAATAATATATTCCCGTATCCCACTGAGCCAACATTAACATTGTGCAGAAAGAAAAAGAAAAGGGCGCATGTGTAGACACACAGGGCTATTTATATAAATAAAAAGTGCCAGTGCACTCACCTATAATGGTTGTGTACGTCTACACAACCAAGATTAAACGTGTGGGTGATGGGGCTCCGGGTCGCCTCTTTCTATTAGTGCTGCTGTCCTGCCGGTGTTTGCGTTCACAAATCTGTGCTCCGCGATTTTCACGTACCCCCACCTGATGAAGACGGCTTAGACCGTTGAAACGCGTTGTGGCAGTGGTATTGGAGGAAGAATAAAGGTCGGTTCTTATCCACTAAATTGTCCAGTATTCCTTTGGCGCTCCCTGAGACCGTTGTACTATTGTTTTTATGTGAACATTAACATTGTGAGTGGGGTCTCTGAAGGGGCCTTTATAAATTTCTTCTGTCTATACATTTTGTACCACCGGACCCATACTAGGATCTGTGGAATGTAGGAATGGATGAGATATGGGCACAGGATACTGGCCTAATCACTACATCCTGACCTTAGTTGGAGCCCGAAATAATTGGGGTCACTTATCCCCCAATGGGTATAAATAAGACAGAAGTGCAATAGAGCTACAAGCCTAAACATACCCCCCAGACGACCACCCTAGGAAAGAAAAATCAGCTTCCCAATGCAAAGCCCTACCATTCAATAGGCAGGGAGTCTATATCTCTGAAAATTTGGGATTTTATATTGGCTCACTCATTTGTACACTTGATCACGTTTTTTGATGAAAATTTATTAAATAATCAATGTTCATGTTATTTGCACATACTGCTCATATGATATGAGATTTTACTTGTATTTGAGAAACCTGAATAAAATCTGCTTTGAGAATCCCTAAACGCAGTATAATAGGGCTATTTTGATACCTTGAAAGAAATACAAGGATTAAACCCTCCTTCTTTTTATAAAATATATGAATCTGTGTCTTGGAGGGGCCCTATCCGGCTGACAGCCACAATAATCAATCACATTGAGAGGGTAACAAACCTTGGTATCACCTTTAAACATTGTAAGAGACCAAATACACCTGTTAAAGGCAATGTTATTCCCTAATGGCATTAGCCTTTTTCAGCATGCTAGTTTATCCTGCCTCACTGCAAAAATTGTTTGAGGAACTGGTGAAATAGTTTGAGGTGTTATCTCCAAGCGGCTGAATAGGACAAGTAATGATACCTGCTGCAGATGTCTTTGGGTATGATGTCACTAGGACAACTCACCTGCTGCTATAGAGGCTGATTGCCCCTTTAAGGCATGTATTGATGGGTTAAAGACTGCACACAGTATATTAGTTGATGGTATATGTGTGCACATGTACACATATAACCAAACACGTGGTCACAGATATGTTGTCATTGGGACCACTGAAAAGAAAAGCACTCTACAATTAACCCTATTTTTAAAGTGAACAAAACACCATTTTTCTTTGTAAAACTAATATATTTTAAAGTATATTTAGTGTTTATGGTGCAGGTCTCTCTAAAGTGATCTCCAATAAAAAAAATCTATTTCACTGTTAGATAACTTACCAGGTAGGTTCTATTAATTCCTATACAATCTCAAATCATGTCATTTATCTCCACTTTTCATATCTTTCCTGCTTTACTCGCTTCAGCCTTGATAGGTCAATCAAGAGGTCAATGTTGCTCGCACAATACATCTATAGAATATGTACAACTCCATTCTTTAGAAAATACAGAGGTAGGAAGCTGTGTTGCTGCTTTTCTTCTGAACCTCAACAATTCTAAAACCAGAATATTACAGGCTTTTTATTCTGTCTTGTAGAAACCAGAGTACAACTGCGTTAACCATACTGATAAGTCATATCGTTTATTTTATGTGCTGTTTTTCTTCCATGAAAAAAATATACAGTACATGGGGAGGGGGTAGGAAATATAAGTGCACCATATGACCAATGTGTTGGGTTCCCATGTACCGAGTACACACGCTTGGTAATAATTATTCATAAGCGAGTCGTGTTTTGTACAATGCATCTCGCACTTCCCTGGCATTTACTTATGGAGCTTCAAGGATATGTTGTATGGCCCAAACGTCAGTTGCTCCAGAATTCTGGTATTAATTGCTTTAAAAGTTTGCAACATTTTTGTGCAATTCAGAGTTGCATGATATTTTGCAACTTTTGGTGTTTTCACGCCATTTGTTTCCAGTTACACCCAAAGTGTGAGGAGTTAGGATTGGAGGAGGATGCAAAGCCACAGTACATGATGAGCTGCAGTATTCCTTATGCCAGAAATCTTACTCCAGTTTTCATTGGAGTAAGACTTGAGGTGAGGTGCACTCTGTTTGTAAGATGCTACTAAGATGCCTATTGAATCTGAAGCATTTGACTCCACCACACCTCCTTATCAAGACTGGAATGAAATCTGCTAGTCTTGATGAATCAGGGCCATAATTATCAATGTATGTACCCCCCAAAGTTGGAGTTGAAATTTGAAGTCACTGTGAAGGAGTGATGTCTTGCAGTTGATGACCTCTGAACCATAAAACAGGCTCAATTGATAGTGGAAGCCACTCTTTGGTATGGTGTTAGTTCATCAATGTGTATGAAATGTGACAAATTGCAGACTGGTAAAGGCTTGCCTTGTACTAAGGTGTACATATTTAATATGTAGAATTGTAGTATGACCCAAATACATTTTCAAAATTGCATTGCTTTGCATTGCTGAAACAAAGATCATTTATTTCATTCATTGATATGTACAGCATTCATACTCCTTCATGATGAATAGTTTCAAATATGCGGTAGCTGGAATTTGCTTATTGGTTTTATCTGAAGCGATACAATCCACAGTTGCAGAAGGATGTGCAATGTACAAAACGACACATCACTAACAAGCAAGCTAGAGAGCAAAGACTCTATACTAGATTAAAAGGTCATAAAAATATACTAAATCGCCATTTCAATTGTAAATCAGAATATAATACCCTTAGGCTTGAAAGAGTCATTTTATTCAAGGCATTTTCTCTGTTGGATATTGTAAGTATAGCATTTTGTATAATAAGTAATGTCATAAAAAGTGATTATATTGCAAAGCACATTTGTTAAATGTAAATATAAATCAATTAACTGTAAATATTTATAATGGTTTTTAAATGATAATATGAAATACAATATTATTAATATTTTACAAAAGAATTCAAGTAATAAAATTGCTTTTAAAAATTGCAAAATATGAAGAGGTATAGTTAGGATTTCTGACACCTGGAGCAAGAATTCCGTTTGGCACCCCCAATTGTTCAATTTGAGTAGTTGCCATGTGATTCCTTATTTATATGTAGTATTCACACTTAGAGTCATTTTCCGACAAGATGCTCTTCCTAATTCTCTCAATGTTTAGTGAAAAACTGAAAGAAGCAGGATGAAAAAATTGGTGTTACAAGACCATGATTATATCACAAAAAAGCAGTAAAACAAACATGTAAAAATACTCTGCTGTAATGGATAATAGTAAAAAAAAGCAAGTGCTGATTAAAAACAGTATCAATAACAGAGTATTTAGTTAATACTCTTTTTGCAAAAAATGTACGAAGCCATTCTATCAACGTCAAGGTAACCCATATTAGAGCAGTCACTATCTAATGTATTTAAAACCTGATCATGTGTACGGCCTTACAGACCTGTTCACTTTGTGCATGGCTCATTTGTAAATGTTTAAGACCATGATTATGAAAAATGCAGAAGAGTGGAATGATGACTGCAGGAACTAGTTAATCTATGTGACTGCAGCCTTCTTAATTTTAAGGCAATGTGCCAACAAGAGCGCATTTGCTGCACATTTTTACAGCGCATTTGTAAAAATGAAAAGCAAATGGCTATAGTATATAGACTAGCCAGCAAAGTCAATGTGACTTTGCTTGTGCTGTGCAGACGTCTGAGCATTTCACGTACCATAATAGCTGCAGATTTTGACAGATCTTTTGATTCGTAAAAATAGACACCATGTCAAATCTTTTACACATCATATATTGGATACTGCCCAGCACATGCTTCACATGTCAGGTGGGTAGGAGGCATGTGACCCACGTGGTGTGTGACATGGCCGAAATCCAGAAGTGCCTGCCGGTATGAAAAGTATGTGTATACTACTGGGCGGGGACAGCAGGGACAAATTCAAAATATTCTGCATCAAAAATACAGATATTAACAGCAGAAGCACAAAGCTTTTGCTGCGTAATATGTGCTAAAAGGGATGCAGATTTGATGCAGAAAATTCTGCATCACTTGCACAGCATCGGCACATAGCCTCACAGTGCATGCACTACACACATTTAGGTTTTTCCCTTGCAAATGACAAGAGTGAACAGTTATGTGAGTGCAAGTTCAGTGCTGCTCACCATTACTGGCACATTATAAGTTTTCTGATTACTTCTTTTGCTTAGGAAGCAATAGACAGGTCCCAATAAAATGACCCTTATGACCACAGAAGAAACACACCACTGTCTTACAGCGAATCACAAGGGATCTAAACCGGGAGATAGCCCCTCCTAACTGCATGGATCATCAATGTCTGCAGGATGGGCTTTAGCCTTAGGAAGTACAACAAGAGGCAGATTCATCATAGGTCTATCTTTGAGTTTTCTATCGATACGTATGGCAAGTGTTATAGTAGTCTCTAGGTTCTTAGGAGCTTCGTATAAAACCAGTGCATCTTTGAGACTTCTTGATAAACCCTGGCAAAAATGACTCCCAAGGTCTGGGTTGTTCCATTTAGTTCAAGGACCCATCTCCAGAACACAGAACAAAATTACTCAAGCCAATCTACCTGCTTGAACTTACGTAGCTGAGATTCAGCAAGGGAGAAATGGTCACAGTCATCTTAGGTGAGGCCTAGGGCCTACAAAAAATGTATCGACTGGCTGGAGCAACAGGGAGCCATTTAGGTGAGAAAAGGCGCAGGTTTCAGAGTCTCCCACCCACTGCTCCTCACTCCTGGGAGAGTGTGTGTTGGCAGATTTTAAAATAAAGTTTGTAGGCTTCACGTAATACAAAAAACCTTTACTCCCCTCTAGAAAATGTGACTACTTATAGAAGCAGGGAGTGGCCACAAAAGAACTGCACCTTAGAATTGCGGGCACAAAAAAACAACCAACAAGGTAGTAGTCCTTTACCTCTGCGGCGCCAAAAAAAGCAAATACATTTAAACATCAGTTGAAGACCTGCAATAAATAACCTTCTGTTCCAGACTCACCAGAGTTCTTTTCATGGTGAGACACACTCATGACATGCTGTCATACATTTCCCCTACAATTAGATATTAGGGCACCTTCAAATAGGTGTTTTTTAATCTGGCAGAGATCCGTCAAAAACCGCATCTGACCACATCCATTTTTTTTTGTAAAATCAGATGCAGTCGGAGTTCACTGCACTGGAAGTGTAAGGGATCCATCCTCCGGATATCTGGAATAATACCAGTGCAGTATCATCCAGCTGCATCTGGTATTGTCCTTTTTTTTACGTATCCAGTAACACATGGTTAACTTTTGTAATGCCTTAGTTGGTGAAAACTGAAAACTGCTTCTTTACTTAATCCCCAAACCCATTTTTTTTTCAAATCAAGCTGGAAAATAGTTCTTTCACTGGAGGCTTTCTGTTTGTACATGGATGTCTCTTTTAATCTGGCATGTTTGAGAGCTATGGCACAAGATAAGTAATGGAGAAGACTGAAACAGAGATGGCAGTGGCAGCGATATTGGTTGCACCCTATTACTTCTAGAAGAGAGTCACGTTGAGTATTCTATACCTTGTACCTGGAGCTACAAAGAGACTCTGAAAAGTTTCATGACTATTTGTGGATGAGTGCTGCAAGCTTTGATGACTTGGTGTAACGTCTTTGAGGAGTCATTAGCAACAGGACTTGCGTTACCGCAGAGTGGTTTCTACTGATGGGCATCTGATGGTGACACTTAGGTACGCCAATTTTATTGTAACACATATTTGTTTTTTACATATTGGCACTATTGAGAATGTTTACTAACATTTTGTTTTTCTATTGTGCAGATTCCTTGCTATAGGAGAAACACTATCATCATTGCACTTCCAATTCAGACTTGGAATTTCTCCCTTCTCAGGAAAAGTAAAGCAATAATTCACCCCCATCCCACAACAAAACACTGGGTTGAAATTGCAGACAAATTTCAAGAGATCTGTAAATTTCCTAACTGCTTAGGTACTGTTGATGGAGAACATATTTGGATTATGAAACCTGAAGCAAGTGGATCCAAATATTTCAATTACAAAAACTACTGTATTGTTGTAATGGCATTTACAGATACCTAATACTGTTTGGTAGGAGTTGACATTGGCGCATATGGACGCTTAAACATCTCACAGGTCTACAAAGTTTTTGTAATGGGACGTCGGTTATATGGCAATGATTTCAGATTTCCACCCCAAGACCACTCCCTGACACAGAAGGACCACCAATGTCTTTTGTTCTCGTTGGGGATGAAACTTTCCAGAGATGTGGAAACCTGCTGAAGCCGTACTCCAGTCGAGGATTGAGTGCTGCGAAACAGATCTTCAATTACAGACTGACAAAGGCCAAAAGAACTGTTGAGTGTGCCTTTGGACTTCTAGCAACAAAATGGAGAATTTGGGGCACAGCCATTTATCTAAAAACTGAGACTGTGGATGAACTTGAAAGCTTGTGTCGTTCTCCACATCTACTTATTGACCAAAGAACGACTTCCCTAGAACTTGGACGAATGGTTGGAAAGCCCACTGGACAATTATGAAAATAATAGTTTGAGAACAATGGTATCTACTGCACAAAAGAGGGATAAGTTTGCTGATTATTTTGTTTCTGAGGGGGACTGAGTGCCTTGGCAGGAGCCAATGGTGTAATCTTTTGTGTGTGTTATTCATTAAAGGTGAAGCAATGTCATTTACCCTCCCTTTAACCTTCCTCTACCCTCATTTATTCAAATGTAAATTTTAAATATGTATTAGGTATCATAGTTATTGCTGTTAATGTTGCATTGCCCTCTTCCCTTCTTGTATGCATTCTTTAAAAAAGTTTTGGGCCTGTCATACTTCCTATTCCCTACACAATGTATAATGTAGTATGGGTTTCCTAATATATCTACTTATCATGTGCAGGGTATTGCAGTATCCATGGTTATGGCCACTCTATTAGGCAAGTGATAAAAAACATGTATACCAAGGTATTACAATGCTTTGCAGATGAGAAGTAGATATATCAGACAAACTATACTACATATGTAATTGGAGGAATATAGTTATTTATTAAACCTACTACAAATTGAGATGTTCTTGGGAAAATTGTTAATGTTATCTAGTGCAATAAATAACAGCAAAAAAGCATGAATTTGTAAAAACAATAATAAATAACATTTATTTGTAAAAATTACAAAGTAAAATACTTTGTTGGGGGGAGGTGGACCTGCTAGGACTCGTGGGAGCATTTGACACCATGGTTGTGTTAAGTGTGGATGGTGGTGGGGAAGGATTTGATACGGTGCCATATGGTGAAGGGAAGGTGAAGACAATGGGATGGCGAGTGTGACGATGAGTGTTTCAACTGGTTCAGGGATGATTGGAGGGGTGTTGAAAATGGGAGAGGTGCAGGATGAAGGATAGTTGTGGGATGCAGTAGAATGGGTTGTAGAAAAGGGACGGATTGGAGGTAAATAGGGAAAATGGTAAGAGAAGCCAAACTGCTGGGAGAGGCCAGATTGCTGGGAGATGGCAGACTTCTGGGAGAGGCAGACTGCTGAGAGATGGCAGACTGCTGGGAGACGGCAGACTGCTGGTAGGGTAAAGACTGCTTGTAGGGTAAAGAATGTGGGTAAGGAGGCCGACTGCTGGTAGGACAGATTGTGATTGACAATACTTTACTTCCATCGGCATCGACTCTGTACCCTCACATCAAGGTTCTCTCAAAACCTATCAGTGCAGCAGACTCCTCTTCCCAGACCATCGGCTGTGGCCAGCATCAGAACGACAGCGGTCGGACTCGTTCCACAAAGCGGCCTGAGATTCCACCAAGTTAACGAGGAGTTCACCGTCAATGAAGTCAACAACATCCTTCTCATCTTCCTGGTTTGCTCTACTCAAGCATTGTTAAACCTAAAAGAAAAAACTATATAAGTATACTTGCAATTGCATAATGAAGTAGTGGAATAAAAAGCATTTTTTACAGTGTTTAATTAAACTACTTACACCTTGCTGGATGCCATTTAGGACGATGACCCTTGGAGGAGTGTTGAGTACTCTAGAATGCAGCATCTGTGGCCTTTTAAAACAAAAATGTCCTTTTTGTTATTACAACATAATGTATTCCATGTAATGTATGTCGCGTGATGCACAGGTACTTACACTCTGCGATCCCCTAGCTGGCTTCTCTCCACCCCAATTTTCCTGTTGATCCTCTTTCTTTTCAGAGTAATTTTAATTTAAAAATGCGAGATTAATGACATTCATATTCAAAAATCACATGTACAATCAATAAGGCTAGGGTCACACTTGCGTTTTTTTCATGCTTTTTTGGAGACCTGCGTTTTTAAAAAAACATGTAAAAACGCATCCTTAGGCCCCCATGTTAAAAAACGCATGCCCTAATAGCAAAAACGCATGTCTTAATAGCAAAAACGCATGTCTAAAGTGCCTTGCGTTTTTGGCATGAGTTTTTGCACTTATGTGAGTAGCTGATATCAAAAACGCATGCAAAAACGCATAGTACATTAGTACCATTTAGTACCATCCAAAAACACATGCATTTTCAATAGGAGCCCATGTTAAAAAAACACATGCGTTTTTAAAACAGCACCAAAAAACTCTGCATGCACTATTTTTGGGTGCTGATTTAAAAACGCATGCAAACACACAGGGTGCCATCAGACACCTTAAAAAAACGCATGCTGAAATGAAAAAAGCATGCAGAAACGCATGCTTTTTCTTAAGACACTAAAAAAACTCATGTCAAGTGTGACCCCAGCGTAAATTATATTGTACATATGTTTTACATGAGCTACTTGGATCCTTGGCTGGCGTTCAGGGGAGCTCTCATCACTTTCCATATTGGTAGCCAGGTTGACCCTAGCAGTCAGATAGCTGGAGGAAGGAAGACACCTCAGGTCAGCAGAATTGTAGAGCTGTAAAATAAAAACAATGATTAGTAGGGGGACAGACTCAGAGAGGGACACTGTGATTTTTTTTTAAATATACTTAAAATGAAAGTAGGTGGACCCCAGCAATCAGATGGATGGATGAAGGAAGACAACTCAGGCCATGAGATTTGCAGGGCTGTAAAATAAAAACAATGATTAGTAGGGGGACAGCTTGAGACACGGATACAATGTTTTTGTAAATATACTTACAATAAAGGTGGTCAGATGGACCCCAGCAGTCAGATGGATGGAAGTTGTCAGAGTTGTCAGAAGCTATGTTTTCAGAATTCAGAAAAATCTCAGAAGCACTTGCACAAACATGTTATCCAGCAAGCTTTATATATCTTTCCAGAACTGGGTGTTGAGAGTGGCTAAAACTGGGTTGTGGGTATGCTCAGCATGAAAACCTTTATATTTCTTGCTGCATTGTGTTGGATCCGGTTGGAGGCAGTTTTGTAATGACCCCAAAAATGTTGGTAGTTAAAAAAATGGTTTCTGCCAGATCCAGCAGCAAATGGATGCAACCCCATGAGCTGAAGCGTCCATTAAAAATCAATGGGCACAAACCGGATCCTGTTTACGGCTGTGGTCACAGTTGCCATGCGTTTTTTTTAGTGATTTAACAAAACTCATGCTTTTTTTCATGTCAGCATGAGTTTTGTAAGGTGTGTGATGGCTCCCTGCGTTTTTGGCTGCGTTTTTGAATCTGCACCTAAAAATAGTGCTTGTAGTATTTTTTTGTGCGTTTTGAAAAACGCATGCGTTTTTGTAGAAAACGCATGCGTTTTTTATAACATGGGTTCCTATGGGAAACGCATGCAAAAACGCATGTACACTTAGTACCTTTTAGTGTCATTCAAAAACGCATGCGTTTCCCATAGGAGCCCATGTTAAAAAAAACGCATGCGTTTCCGGAAACGCATGCGTTTTTTTAACATGGGCTCCTATGGGAAACGCATGCGTTTTTGAATGGCACTAATTGTATATGCGTTTTTGCATGCGTTTTCCATAAGGCCCCTTATTAAAAAACGCATGCGTTTTTGGATATGCTCCAAAAACGCATGGGACAGTCACACATGCTTTTTGGCTATTAGGGCATGCGTTTTTTAACATGGGGGCCTATGGGTGCGTTTTTTACATGCGTTTTTGAAAACGCAGGTCTCCAAAAACGCATGTGAAAAATGATACTGTGACCCCAGCCTACATTCCGTATTTAAAAAAAGGTAGGTATATTTGCTTTAAAAAGCTTCTATTTTAGGGGTATCTATGAAGAAAAAGAAACAGCGCAGATCTAAGTGCAGATGTTATTACAATAGGCAGTTTAAAGCCTTGTTTTTGCTCACCTTTCCGGTGTCTTTACTGGATTGTATATAAAAAATCTCCTTGGGTATGCAGCTTAGCCTCTCTTGTGTTTTAAAAAAGAGACGGTCTCTGCTGGATACCAAAAAATGCCTATGTGAAGGCGCCCTTAGTTATATATTTCCTTCACAGTACTGTGCAAACGTTTTTGTCAGGGCTGGAAAAAAATTGTGCAATGTAAGAATGCTTCCAAAAATACAAGTGTTATCAGTTTTATTGAATGAGCAAAAGATATATCTGTATCAACTCAATATTTGGTGTGACTACCCTTTGCCTTCAAAACGGCTTCAAAGCATCAATTATTTTAGGTGCAATTGCATGTGAATTTTAAAGGAACTTGACAATAAGGTTGTTCCAAACATCTGAGAACTAACCATCTATTATATTTAAGGATGCATTTTACAGCTTTGTCAGCAAAAGTAATTATATTATGTATGCATAACTATGTGTATGGCTAGGGTCACACTTGCGTTTTTTCCATGCGTTTTTGGGGACCTGCGTTTTCAAAAACGCATGTAAAAACGCACCCATAGGCCCCCATGTTAAAAAACGCATGCCCTAATAGCAAAAAAGCATGTGTAAATAGCAAAAACGCATGTGTGACAGTACCATGCGTTTTTGTGTGCGTTTTTGCTATTATGTGATTAGCTGACATCAAAAACGCATGCAAAAACGCATGTACAAATAGTACCTTTTAGTGCCATCCAAAAACGCATGCGTTTTTTTAACATGGGCCCCTATGGAAAACGCATGCCTTTTTGGATGGCACTAAAAGGTACTAATGTACCATGTGTTTTTGCATGCGTTTCCCATAGGGGCCCATGTTAAAAAACGCATGCGTTTTTCAAAACGCACCAAAAAATAGTGCATGCACTATTTTTTGGTGCAGATTTAAAAACGCACCCAAAAACGCAGGATGCCATCACACACCTTGAAAAACTCATAATTACATGAAAAAACGCATGGTAAAACGCATGCGTTTTTTTAAGTCACTAAAAAAACTCATGCCAAGTGTGACCCCAGCCTAAGTATTTGGATGGGTGTACACAAGTGCTAGATAAGCCCTTCTAAAGCTATGTTTCTTAATGCAAAATATTTCCACAGAAGTCACACTTGTGCATGTACTGTATGTGAAAGATATATATGTAATTGTTTCATGTTTTCTACTGTACAGTGTAGTGCAAACCCTCCATAATAGCATGTTTGTAGAAAAGATTCAGGATACCCTACATCAAATGCAAAACTAAACAGGAAAATTACTACTGGAATAAAAGGTTCTAAAATCTCTCAAAGGCGGCCGTCACACGCTAGCGATATAGATAACGATGTCATAAACGATATCGGATTTGCACATCGCCCGAACGATGTGTGAGATCGTTAATCACAACGCTACACCCACAGATATCGCTCAGACGATTCTCCGATGCAGCGATCCAGCGGTCGTATGCGCGACGCACTTATCATCTGTGCACATCGTTCAACAAACCGTCACACAGAAACCTCTAAACGATGTGGGGGTAAATGTGGGCGTTGTTCCAGGCAAAATTGGAGCACATAGGCGTGCTACATGGTTTACAAGCCGCGCCCCTCAATAAACCATTGGTGGTCAGTACTGCGTCCTCATTGGTCAGATCTCCTTGGAAACATGGCGGCCTCTTCTTCATTCAATGTCCTGTGATGTGGCTCGCAATGTACATGTATAAACACGAAATAAATATGTTTATATACCACAAAGAAAACGTGTATTTATTGAAAAAGATAGAAAGCGCTATCCCCCTTGAGCGGCGTGCCGAATCCGAACACTTATGCGTTGCAGAATGGTTATCGGTTGGCCGATCCGTTAAGGACTCACCCTGTAGCGAGCTGTGTGTGCGGCATGAGTGTTTTTGCTTAAAGCGCATGTGAAACGCATGTGTGTTTGCTGTGTGCTGGTGCTGATGTTTGATTGTGTTTTACAAAGCGCATGTATTGTCAAGCGCTATTGTGGGTTAAAATGTATGACAATGCAAAGGAGGCAAAACGCCTCTCAACATTCATTGTTCCAGGTGCCCGAATGTTTGTGTCCTCCTCTACTGTGCTTTTTCCACACGTGTGTTGGGAGCACCATATATGTGGTCCAACATATGCGTGTGTGTGTATGTAATCCCGTTTCCTACAAAAACATTGTCGCAAATATCAAGTCCTGGAACAAAAAGCAGGGCCTTTTGGTTTATACGTTTTGATAAAAAACGCACATTAAGCTGCCTCACCAACTTCACGGTAGGCCCTGGTCGAGACAGTCCTAACTCTGTCCCTACGTGCTAAAATAAAAAAATGTGACCACTGTCACAACGGCCTTTGGGGAGGTATGTGGGTCCTGGTCCCACCCGTCTCTCACAGGACCCATAAGCCCGGCCCTTCAACCAAAATTACAAACATAGTGCCAACATGCACCAAGAAGCCAAATCCTCGGGCTCATGTCACAGACAAGCCGTATGTCTGCAACACATAGCTCCCCTGAAATGGGCAAGGCCTGGCCCTCGTCAAAACATTAACTAAGGTTTCCCTAAATCTAGGTTTGGAAATCAAAACAACACCTCTTTAAAAAAAAAAAGGGGACACATGTCCTGGCTCAAACCCTGAGCTTCAGGACACATTGAAAAGGTGTAATTGAAAATTCAGCATGGCACAGTGATAATTACGGCAGGTTGTGTTGCCAGCTCACAGCCCCTGGACCATTGAAGTACTGGCAGTACTGGTCCCTCATCTCCTGTGCCTCCTGGCGGCTGCTTCCACCCCCTAATGGCTGTAGTCCTGCCATCTGTGGGGCATCAGCACGCCAGCCCCCCAACACCACCTCACCATTGCTGGAGTCAATGCGGTCCTCATAGTTAGGTGGTGTGTAGGCCTGGCGAGCTCGGTGTCTAAGAAAATTATGGAGCACACAACAGGCCATAACTACAAGGTCTATTGCTTCCAGTCTCATATTAATGGCCGTGTTGAAAATTCGGAAACGGCTAGACATAATGCCAAAGGCATTCTCCACCACTCAACGTGCCCGGGAAAGCCTATAATTGAAAATGCGTTGTTCGGCATTTAGGTGCCTCTGGGGGTATGGCTTCATCAAATTAGGATGTAGCGGAAAGGCCTCATCTGCCAGGAACACAAAGTTCATGTTTCCACAGGTGCGATTTGTGGGTGGTAAATTGAGACGTCCAGTCTTCAGTTTTTGGCCAAACGACGAATAGTCAAAACCCCCCCCATCAGACACCCTCCCATTTGTGCCCACTGACACCGATACAAATTCATAATTAGCATTCACGACTGCCATCAAAACAATGCTAAAATATGATTTATAATTAAAAAAATATGACCCACTGTTGTGTGGTTGCGTGATCCTAATATGTTTGCCATCTATGGCACCACCACAGTTTGGAAACTGCCACTTCTGGCTGAAGTCGGCGGCAGTGGCCAGCCATTCTTCAGGGTTTTGTGGCAAACGCAGGTAAGTAGGAGCAAGAGCGCGCAGTATAGCCTCACAGGTCTCCGGAATGAGTTGGCTAAGGAGGGTCGCGAGATAGCAGACGAGTACTCCAAGTCCTGCATGGTGCGACCTGTGGCGAGAAACCGCAGTGTGGCGGCCAACCTCTCCTCCGCAGGCACTGCTGGACGCGTAACTGTATCCTGACGAGTGATGAGCGGGCTCACTGCTGCCAACAATATTTGAAAGGTTTCATCTGACATCCTCAGAAAATTTTGAAAGTCACGAGGGAAGTCGTCCCGAAGTTGGTGCAGAAGGCGAATGTGGGAATGCTGATCGCGCTGCTGCAGCCACTCCCTGGCCCAGATGCGTCGTGGTCTCCTCCTGCGTCTCTCCACCCTCTCCTCTTCCACACGTGCTGCCTGCACCAGTAAAGCAGCCTCCACCACGGCACGTTGATCCGGATTCATGCTGTTTCGAAGCAAAATGAAGTTTACAACGGTGCCTACGCACAAAGGTGCTTGCCCTACAATGTGAACATTACAAAAGGGACTACAAAGGAGCATCACATTGGCAAAAAGTGTACAGGTGCACTACACATGTGCAAATTATGTACTAAAACCCAACAACACATACAGTATCAATGAAGGTGTTGAGGAATGCCACATGTTTATACACGCCAAACTGCCTTGCACCCCAAAATTGAAGACCCAACAAGCCCCTATACACACATGAAGATCACTACCAACATCACCTTTTCTACAGCATTAAGAAGGGAAATACCATTAAACATCAGAAACATGTAGGACCATATGTATGGAGAAACCAACACTACAGACACACAGTAATATCTCACATGCAGTGGTCGCTGAGATGGGTGTCAATCAAATGTGAAGGCACACAAAAGCTGAACTTTTCCCAGATGAATTAAGTGCACCAACGTAATGCTTCAGGCCTTGTATTTTACTATATGAAGAGATTTCACATAAAAAACAAGAACAAAAACATCACCTAAACAGCAGAGGGAGGTCAACAACACAAACCCCGTCATATCTCTTTGGACAACGCCATAGTCACCCCCATTCACAATGTTTTCACATGCAGAATCTCAAAGTACATACCGCCACCAAGTCAGCAGCAAATACATAGTGTGGCTCCCGGAAACTCTACATATACGAGCCCCAGCCAATGACAAGGCGAGGCATCCTCCAAAAAGGCGTGTCTCCTCAGCGCTAACCCACATACCAACACGATGTTACGCCCTCCAAACAGGCGTGGTGAAACACTGTGCCACATAAAACGCCGAGGCTATGTTCCACGGCAGGCGTGGCTGAAACCGCAGGACCGCACCCAGCGTAGATGTTGCGTGCTGTACCAGGCGTGGCAATTGCGATGCGTATGCATCTCGCACCTGTGATACTCCAACAGCTGTTGGCTGAATTCTGATAAATAGTGCATTGTGAACATGTGTTTTGGCCCTGCTCTTTTGTGTGTCCCTAGACACAAGTGCATGAGAGCAGCCAGCCAGCTTCCAGCATCTTGTTGATTTGTCAACTATATCCTGTGTACACACTGTCTGTGTTATAGCCAAGGTATGTTCACATTATTACATGGCACAGACCCATCGACCCTTCATGTTATTATATGGTACTCCAGGCACACATTTTGGATTGACACTGTCACAACAGCACACATCCCAGTGACTTGACCAACATTGTTGCTCTAAGCAACTGTGATGTTGTGTTATTGAGCTGGTGCTTTTCACATTGCTCAGGCCAGGTGACTTATCATCCTGTGGATGTTCTGTTACACATGGTTTAAACCATGTGCCACTGTGATTTGCAATGATTTCCTTTTTTATTGTTTTTGCAGATGCCCCGGCCCAATAGGGATTACATAACAGCCTTAATTGAGGCCTACCAACAGCACCCATGCCTCTGGCAAACCCGGTGTGTGGCCTATAGAAACCGGGCCCTCCGCAATGCGGCGTACGAGAGTCTCCTGGAGGTCGCCCGCCCATTCATGCCAGGGCAACAACTGGATGTTGAGTACATAAAAAAGAAAATACAATATTTAAAAACTGTGTTCCACAAAGAACACAAGAAGGTGGAGGAGTCACATCGTTCGGGCATGGCTGCAGAGGAGGTATACACCCCAACCCTGTGGTACTACCCGCTGCTCCTCTTCACCCTGGACCAGCAGGAGCCACGGCGAGTGCTTGACATCGAGGACTTTGGCCACCCACAACCGGACAATGTTGGTGATGCCGTGGAGGGCGAAAATGTAAGTCCGTCACCTAGGGCAATACTAACACACTTCGCACAGCATACACATTATTGCAAACAATCAGATCCATGTTTCAAACGTAGATAACGCAACCATACACCCATTTGGCCTCCCATCTTGCTTTCGGCTTTTCCAACCACCTACAATTGGAGCTATCACTCCATTTGCACACAAGTAGTGAGTGTTGTGTTATTGTCACAAGCTGTAAGGCCATGTCACGATATTTTGCAGGAGATCAGGCACAATGTGGGTTACTGACATACCTGTAACTTGATCCTTAATGTCAAAATTATCACCAAAGGTGTACTGGCATGTTTGCTCATGTGTTTTTCCTTTCAACATGTAGGATCCTCTTGAAGGTCAGTCTTCAGGGTGTGTGTTGGAGTCCCCTGACCAGCCACCATCACAGCCCATTGTCGAGTGTGCTTCAGCGCCCATCCGTCCCCCTATGACCTTTTCACGGCCCCGAGCCCGGGAACGCAATACAGCACCGGCATCAGGAAATGACCTGGTGTCCCTGGCCGAGCAGGTCTTGACCCAGCAGGTCCGGGAGCCCCAATGCCCCTTTGCCACCGTGGTGGCTCAGCGCCTCCCAACTTTTTCAACAGAGCAAAGGGAGCATGCTGAGAGAGTCATCCTGCTGGTGATGGACCAGGCCCGTTTGGGGAACCTGACGGCGGAATCAACCTTCCCTGCTGCCGTTCCCCAGCCACCAGCAAACCCACCCGCCTGGCAGTACCAGGGCCCTCCAAATTACCAACAAGGTCCTCCATTTGGCCCAGCCCAGCACATGGCTCGGCGAGGGAGGGATGGATCGTATCCACCTCAGCGTCCCGAAAACCGCTTCCACCAGGAAGGTGATGTTTTGGACCAGCCCCATTATGCCGATATCTAGTTTATATTTGTTGTTTTTTGTGTTCCCGGTTTAGTGGATGTTTTTGGTTCAAAGTAATTGGCCTATATCCAAACCCCTTTTTTTTTTTAATACCTTTGTGCAAGACAGCAAGTTTTTGTTATGTATATGAAATTGTTAGGCCGTCCCATTTAAGTGTCCCCATAACTGAACAGAGATTCTGACATTTTGTTTGATTAAAATATACTTTCAATTCATTCAACTTTTAGATATGTTGTCCATGATTTTGGCATTGTGGTTACCCTTTTAAAACACAAGGTGTCACGCTGACCATCTATAGTAGGCCACATGCTGGATCTCGCAGCACCTACATATGTAGAGATTAATTATACTTAAAGATTTTGTAGCCAGCAGTAGCCTTCACTACTTCTTGGTGTACCCACAAGGCCGCAGAGGTGTCCTTTACCATCATTGTATGTATTGCAGACATTTTGTAAACTTTTTGGCCCAGGAGGCACCAGCTGGGAGATCTGGACGCAGTGAATACACATTGTTGGTGATGGTGTCAACACCGTTTTCTAAATACAATCATCACTTTACCTACAAACGGATGTGTGCCTGCTTGGTGCACATACAGCATGCTGACAATGTGCACCTTGTGTTACAAGATGTGTTATTGAGGGCTTCCTGGGGCAGAACGTGTTGAGGCCATGTTCTAGCCTTCAGGCTCTTAAAGTGTAAAATAAACCTCCCACAATCTTTTACATACATGTGTGCTTAGATAGAGGCAATGACATAAAGTTTTATGTACACCTTTTATTTTTGGGTCCAAAAGTGCCATACCATGCACACCAAGGACACATTGGTGTTTGAGTGTAGGAAGAACCCCTATTCACTTGTGATGGTCCAAATGTTGGACACTATAAGAAAAGAGCCCAACGTGGTAGGCCCAACATACTCCATAAGGTCCAAATGTTGGACACTATAAGAAAAGAGCCCAACGTGGTAGGCCCAACATACTCCATAAGGTCCAAATGTTGGACACTATAAGAAAAGAGCCCAACGTGGTAGGCCCAACATACTCCATAAGGTCCAAATGTTGGACACTATAAGAAAAGAGCCCAACGTGGGCTTAAACATATCAAACAAACAATGCCAAAATGGCAAAAAAAGTAAAATTGGGTCCAACATGGACAACAGTCTTTGAGGTCCTCATTTACCCGGCCAGTGTCTTTTTGTCACCAGGTTAAGGGAGGCCACCATGTCCTTGCTGTAGGGCAGCCAGCATCTCCCGCAAGCGTAGGACGTGTTCAATATGTTGGTTGATAGCCGACTGGAGCTGTATGGCAAAGTCTAAGTGCGCCTTGAGTACATCATCCAAAGTGGGGACACCTGTATTGGGAAGATGACCACAGTTACCAAACAACAGTCATTGTTGATATTTACAACTATTTGCTAACAAGATGGTCGTTACCCTGATGATCGCCATCATCCGAACTATCATGGGTTGATGGGGACGCACTTTGACTCGAGCCCGCAGCTCCTGCACGTTCGCCATCTGCACAAACATTATGTGTAAACATTAATGCACATTCTGCGACAAAAATGAGGGCAGATAGAGCCACATCACACATACAGATCTCACAACTGTTCTTTATAATTCATGTATTTTTCAAGTGAAATAATGGACACATTCTTCCATTTGGACAAAGCAACAAAATGAAGCAATGTATCCAGAATTGAACTTCAACCACACATTCCGGAACTATATCTGCAACATTATTTGTGTGTGTGATGTGCCCCATAAACACCACAGTCAATACAGTATGCATGGTCTATGAACCACAATTAGAAATTTACCTCCATAGTCCTCCAAGTGTGGGTCCTGATCAACCGCCGCCATCTCCTCCTCGACAGGCCCTGTTGGGGAGGGCACGGTGTTGGCCTCGGCCACCCACATATCCTCCTCAGCTGGCCCTGTTGGGGAGGGCACACTGTCGGGCTCTGCCACCCTCATCTCCTCCTCGACAGGCCCTGTTGGGGAGGGCACGGTGTTGGGCTCGGCCGCCCACATATCCTCCTCATCAGCCGTGTCCAGGGACATGGCGAACCCTGGGCTAGCCACGGAGCTGGACAGTGTGGCAGGTGGGGGAACTGGGGGGCTTGGGCTCTGTGGCCACATGACATGGCCTGGTGGCAATAAGGGCCCTGGGCTGGAGGGTGCCCAATCATCCCCATCAGCCTGTTGTGCAGCATCCTCGCCCTCCTGTGGGCATGGTGGTGAGGGCATGTCATCCTCCTTTTCCATCCATGGCTGGGAGGAGTTGGTTGAAGACTCCTCGGTAGCACACTGGCCGGACCCCTCTTCACTCTCCTCATGGTCCGCAGCAGCTGGCAGGTCGTCCTCATTATGCCCATCATGACTTGGGGGGATGATGTCCCTGGCGCCGGAACTGCCGGTGTGTTCGGTGGGCCTCCAGCAGGTGGGACATGCTGGCCCTCTTCAGAAGAAGAATCCTCAGTACCTGTATTGTGATGCACAATGATGAAGCTTTTAGGATGAAGTTTGGAAAAGAATTGGTGCCTATCGTTTTAAAATGATGGGAAATTATGTGTTGGGATTGTGAGGTTGGGCCACAATGCCAAAGTGTAGGGGCTCCCTTGAAATTTGGGTTCACTCACACTTGCACATGCCTAACCACCGTTTGGCCGAGCCATGTGCAAGCCTCTGCATACAGCGGACAGACCTAGCCTTTGTAATGATAGACACGGTGTCTGCAGATGCATGCAGACCGCCATGCACTCCCATTGGTCACCATTCCAGGTTGCATTCCTGGTGTGGAGGGGAGTGTGTGATCTGTGGCCATGGGTACGTATGCACACAGATCAGTCATGGGGGCCAATGGGAGCACAGATGTGTGTGCAAGCATGTGCTGACACCATGAGCATCATGGATGGTGATTTTTTGGCCGTCTGCATGCACAGGCTTGCAGATGGCTCCGCAGAACGCTGCAGAGCCATATGCACCTGTAAAGGCGGTGTGAACGCAGATTATATGTTACCACATGGGCGGGTGCAGCCCGGGGACAACACTATCTTAATATGTTTGGAGACGTTGCTGTCTAGTGTGGTACATGTACATGTGCAGATGTGTTGTGGGGTCCAACAGTGACTCACCACGCAGCCTGGCAATCCTGGCACGGATGTCCACAATGCGGCCTGGGCACTTGAATTTCAGATCCGCAATCTTGTGCTGGATCTGCTTGGGAGTCCTGTCGACACACAGCTGGCGGAGCAGGGCACATTGGATTTTGCGCACAGTGCAGCGGTTACGCAGCCTGGGGTGCCGGTGGTGATGGTGGCCCCAATAATCCAATCGATCGCAATGATCGATTAGGATCATGAGCTCCGCCATCCCCCACGTGGCAGCGCGCCCTGTTGAGGCCATGGCTGTGCTGCAATGTGCACGGGCGGAGCTAGCACCTAGCAGGCGGAATGAAACCAAAACCAAAATCATGACGTCAGTACGGCCGCTTGCGTGGCCAAAACAAATTAAAACGCGCCGTAAGCGCGGTGACACGGCAAGGAACACTTCTACGCCACCTACGGAACAACAACCCGTGTGCGTGGCGTAACAAAAACGTTGTGTACAGCGTAACGGCAAATCGTTGGGAGTATGACCAGACTGGATTGGGACCATAATAATTCATGAGTGTTTCGAGTTTGGCCCCTTTTGTGTGTGGCCGTAAATTCTATACAAAAATGCATGATCAGCTAAACGGCGCCTATGTGTATTGGTGCTGAAGTGACAGCTCAACCAAAATGGCGCCATGGCGAGAACCAATCGTAACGCAGGAGCTTCAACCAATAATAGCAGAGGTTGGCCCAGCCAATCGTAACGCATGAGGGTTCACGAATCACAACTGAGGAGGCGTGACACAGGTGAATACCCGGCACGCCTACGTGTTGGATTTCGCCATCGCTCAAATCACACCTTTCGTACGATATCGTTCAATTACACGTGTCGATTGTGCGTATCCACTTAGCCGACATCGTCAGATGTGAGGTCCGGAGCTCAGATCTCGATTTTGCGATTTGATCATGTATCGTTCGTCGTATCTTGCCGTCACACGCACAGACATCGTTCAAGCTATGTTTAATCTGGCGCGTTCAAGCGATATCTTGCAAGATATCGTAGCGTGTGACGGCCGCCAAACATAGCACACCTCTCAGATACCTTATAAATTTTACAAAAACATTGTGTAACTCGTGCTACAGAATGATCACAGCGTACTGGAGGCCAATGTCATTGTATGTCATATGTTGTGTCTTCTGTATGGCAGAACTATGCTATATACATTCAAAACAGTTTTCAGTGTCAGCTACATATTCTGCAATGCGCATCTTTGTCATATACTATAGCTTCAGGCCATCTTGGCAATAGTAGTCAAACGTCACTACTTTTTGCTTTGTATGATAATAGATGGTGTGTTGTAGTACAGACAGTCCTGTCATTTCTACTTGCTAAACAGCCTAGTTAAACAATACAATGTCGATGAAGACGAGAAGTACAAAAACCGGGACTGTGGAAATGAACCAGTGCACAGATGACAATGACATCGCCCTATGGCCCACGTCACACACACAGATATTTGTGCAGATATTGTTCACAGATCTCTGGTTGCAGTGAAATCATGGACACATTATTCCATTTTGTGGCTGTATATAAATGGATTAATGTGTCCATGATTTCACTGCAACCAGAGATCTGTGAACAATATCTGCACAAATATCTGTGTGTGTGACGTGGGCCTAAGGCGGCCGTCACACGCTGAGATATCTATAGCGATATTGTAAGCGATCACGTGCACGCGCAATCGCTTACAATATCGCTCACATCGCTGGTGAGATGTCACACAGACAGACTCACCAGCGATGTGGATCCGCGATCTCGCTGGTAACTATGGTACACATCGGGTTACTAGCGCCGCGCGTCGCTTAGTTACCCGACGTGTACCATAGTTACCATCTCCCAGCATAGACTCTGCGCTGGGAAATCGCTCATCGTGGTGTTATACACCACGATGAGACAGATCGTGAAATCGTTCATCGCTAGATCTGAGAACCGGAGCTCAGATCAGCGATGTCACGATCAAGCGATTTAACATCGTAAATCGCTTGATTACATGCAACGATTTCTTGCCCGATATCGCTTAAGCGATCAAAAAGGAGATCGCTTAAACGATATCGGGCAAGAAATCGTTCCGTGTGACGGCCGCCTAAGAAACATCAAATAACCAAACTATCTTGACATATCTGTGCAGGCTTCCAGTTTTACATATGCCTGCTTGATTTAAAAGCAGGAAAAACACATGGGCCCCATTCTATTTCACATTTAGGGTAGGGTCACACTGCAAACATGAATTGCATTCACCGCATCCGGATCCGGATGCGGTGAATGCAATTCCGGTCACACACATTTTTTGTCAAAAATGTGTGCAGAATACCGCACTGCGGTCACCGGATGGCTCAGGATGTGTAATCCTGAGCCATCCGGTAACTGCATAGTTTGCGGATCCCGGCTATTGCCGGGATCAGCAAACTGTCCTCTGCCTATTCAAGAGTTAAATTTAGTAAGTAAAGTACTGTTTGAGGTCTGTAGGGGGGGCTAAGACCCCCCTACAGACCAGCCGCCCACTCCGGTGGGCTTCTACTACAATTTCCTATGGCACGGGGCTCGGATGAGCCCCGTGCATGTCTCCAAACCTCCCGCCCCCCCGTATCACTATACAGGGGTGCCTGCACCCCTCTTGTATAGCGATTCCTGCATGTGGCCCTAAAGTTAGAATACAGAACACATGTAAGCTCATACTTACATGTTATCGTCGGCAGTGTAGTGTGAAATCCCTGGGCGGGGCTGTTTGCTGCAGCCTCCGCCCCCTCATTCCTTATGGCCGCCCCCTCTGTGCCTCATCCAGTGATGTGAGGGCGGCACGTCATGAAAGGGGCGGGGCTAACCGCGGCACATATTTAGCCCCGCCCCTTTCATGACGTGGCCGCCCTCACATCACTGGATGAGGCACAGAGGGGGCGGCCATAAGGAATGAGGGGGCGGAGGCTGCAGCAAACAGCCCCGCCCAGGGATTTCACACTACACTGCCGACGATAACATGTAAGTATGAGCTTACATGTGTTCTGTATTCTAACTTTAGGGCCACATGCAGGAATCGCTATACAAGAGGGGTGCAGGCACCCCTGTATAGTGATACGGGGGGGCGGGAGGTTTGGAGACATGCACGGGGCTCATCCGAGCCCCGTGCCATAGGAAATTGTAGTAGAAGCCCACCGGAGTGGGCGGCTGGTCTGTAGGGGGGTCTTAGCCCCCCCTACAGACCTCAAACAGTACTTTACTTACTAAATTTAACTCTTGAATAGGCAGAGGACAGTTTGCTGATCCCGGCAATAGCCGGGATCCGCAAACTATGCAGTTACCGGATGGCTCAGGATTACACATCCTGAGCCATCCGGTTACCGCAGTGCGGTCCCAGAAACGCTGCGAAAACTGCTGCCTGCATGATTTAAAACGCAGGCAGCAGTGCCGGATCCGGCCACCGGATGGCTTGTGAAGCCATCCGGTGTTTTGCATAGGCTCCTATGAGGAGCGTTTCCTGGTCCGGTTTGGAGCTTTTTGAAAGCTCCAAACCGGATCAGGATTTATAAAACAAAACGCAGATGTGACCCTAGCCTTACTTCAAATCCTGATATAGAAAGGGTATACATGCCACACTTGTAATCAGGCTCTGAATAGAAGCTTCACTTCTTTGATTTTCCATAGATCTTTTTTCACTCCTTTGATTTTCCATAGATCTTCTGGCACTCTTTTGGTTTTCCAGAGATCTTCTGGAGCTCTTTTGGTTTTCCATAGATCTTCTGGATTGCAGTATAAGGCGGCCGTCACACGGTGAGATATCTTTAGCGATATTGTAAGCGATCACGTGCACGCGCAATCGCTTACAATATCGCTCACATCGCTGGTGAGATGTCACACAGACAGACTCACCAGCGATGTGGAGCAGCGATCTCGCTCGTTACTATGGTACACATCGGGTAACTAGGCGCCGCGCGTCGCTTAGTTACCCGACGTGTACCATAGTTACCATCTCCCAGCATAGGCGCGGTCGCTGGGAGATGGATCATCGTGGTGTCATACACCACGATGATGCAGATCGTTGCATCGTTCATCGCTAGATCTGAGAACCGAACCTCAGATCAGCGATGTCACGATCAAGCGATTTACCATCGTAAATCGCTTGATTACATGCAACGATATCTTGCCCGATATCGCTTAAGCGATCAAAAAGGAGATCGCTTAAACGATATCGGGCAAGATATCGTTCCGTGTGACGGCCCCCTAAAATGCATTTTTTGGTCACTACTTTCAGGATGGAAAAAGTACAATGCAATTTTTACCAAATCTTCTATATAATTGTCTAAGGGTTTTTTGAGTGTGTCTGTAACTAAAATCGCGCGCCACACAGAAGAAGCTCATTGGCCGCCGCCAAAGGCGGCGGGCAATGAGCTCAGAGTATGCAAATAGCGTTTGCTGAACATTTGAATTTCACGCCAATTTGCAGCCCGGTGGAAGCGGCGCGGTCCGGCAAATGGTGGACGCAGCGCGCGAGCCAGCCAGGAAACGACCGGCGTTAGCCGGTCGTCTCCTGGCTGGCGAGCCGCTAACCGGAGTTCAGCGGCACGGAGGTCTGCGGCGAGCCAGCCGGGAGATGACCAGCGTTAGCCGGTCATTTCCCAGCTGGCGAGCCGCTGATCTCTGTGCCGCGGCTGATGCCGGTCATCTCCAGGCTGCTCTCAGCGGTGGTGCACTTCGCGGCATTCAAACCGTGCGCCAAGCCGCAGTACTCTTCTGATTGGCCGCCGCGGTCGCGGCAACCAGAGAAGTAGCGCGGCTTGGCGCGCGGTTTGAATGTAGCTATTCTGATTGGTCGACCGCTTGGCAAGCGGTTTGAATGCAAACCCCATCCTTGTAGCCTCCTCCATCCCCTCATCCTCGTCTATCCTCACAGCCTCCTCCATCCCCTCAGCTTCCCCATCCTCACAGCCTCCTCCATCCTCACAGCTTCCACCATCCCCTCAGCCTCCCCATCCTCACAGCCTCCTCCATCCCCTCAGCCTCCTCCATCCCCTCAGCCTCCTCCATCCTCACAGCCTCCTCCATCCTCACAGCCTACTCCATTCCCTCAGCCATCCCATCCTCACAGCCTCCTCCATCCCCTCAGCCTCCTCCATCCACACAGCCTCCTCCATCCTCACTGCCTCCTCCATCCTCACTGCCTTCTCAATCCTCTCAGCCTCCCCATCCTAACAGCCTCCCCATCCTCACAGCCTCCTCCATCCTTACAGACTCCCCATCCTCACAGCCTCCTCCATTATCACAGCCTCCCCATCCTCACAGCCTCCCCATCCTCAGAGCCTCCCCATCCTCACAGCCTCCTCCATCCCCTCAGCCTCCTCCATCCTCACAGCCTCCCCATCCTCACAGCCTCCTCCATTCTCACAGCCTCCCCATCCTCACAGCCTCCCCATCCCCTCAGCCTCCTCCATCCTCACAGCCTCCTCCAACCCCTCAGCCTCCCCATCCTCACAGCCTCCTCCATCCCCTCAGCCTCCTCCATCCTCAGAGCCTCCTCCAACCTCTCAGCCTCCCCATCCTCACAGCCTCCCCATCCTCACAGCCTCCTCCACCCTCACAGCCTCCCCATCCTCACAGCCTTCCCATCCTTTCAGCCTCCTCCATCCCCTCAGCCTCCTCCATCCTCACAGTCTCCTCCAACCCCTCAGCCTCCCCATCCTCACAGCCTCCTCCATCCTCACAGCCTCCCCATTCTTACAGCCTCCTCATTATCACTCCTTACTCCTGTCTATTAGGTCTGTCATTCAGTGTGACACAGTTTACTCCTGTCTACAAGGTCTGTCAGTCAGTGTCACGAACTTCACTCCTGTCTACAAGGCTGTCAGTCAGTGTTACGAACTTTACTCCTGTCTACAAGGCTGTCAGTCAGTGTGACACAGTTCACTCCTGTCTTCAAGGCTGACAGTCAGTGTCACAAATTTCACTCCTGTTTACAAGGCTGTCAGTCAGTGTCACGAACTTTACTCCTGTCTACAAGGCTGTCAGTCAGTGTGATGAACTTTACTTCTGTCTATAAGGCTGTCAGTCAGTGTGACACACTTCTCTCCTGTATATAAGGCAGTCAGTGTGACGCACTTCACTCCCGTCTACAAGGCTGTCAGTCAGTGTGACGCAGTTAACTCCTGTCTATAAGGCTGTCAGTCAGTGTCATGATCTTTACTCCTGTCTACAAGGCTGTCAGTCAGTGTGACGAAGTTCACACCTGTCTACAAGGCTGTCAGTCAGTGTGACGAAAATCACTCCTGTCTACAGGGCTGTTAGTCAGTGAGACGAACTTCACTCCTGTCTACAACGCTGTCAGTCAGTGTGACGTACTTCACTCCTGTTTACAAAGTATTCTAGAATACCCGATGCGTTAGAATCGGGCCACCATCTAGTATAACATAAAAACATAAAATATAACGTAAAGACTTTGTACCACCAAATGGTAAGTTTCGTGAATATAAAATGTTTTCCTGTTTCACAAAATATCAAACTATTGTACAGTATGTTATGTATCGAAAAGCTTTCCAATTTTTTAGGTTTTTCGAACAATGAGCTTGATTTTTAAATTAACATAAAGCATAAACAAAGCAATATACGCTATCTTAAGACATACAGTTGTGGCCAAAAGTATTGACACCCCTGCAATTCTGTCAGATAATACTCAGTCTCTTCCTGAAAATGATTGCAATCACACATTCTTTGGTATTATTATCTTCATTTAATTTGTCCTCAATGAAAAAGCACAACAAGAATTGTCCTAAAGCCAAATTGAATATAATTCCACACCAACCATAAAAAAGTCGGTGGACAAAAGTATTGGAACTGTTAGAAAAATCATGTGATGCTTCTCTAATTTGTGTAATTAACAGCACCTGTAACTTACCAGTGGCACCTAACAGGTGTTGGCAATAACTAAATCACACTTGCAGCCAGATGACATGGATTAAAGTTGACTCAACCTCTGTCCTTGTGTCCTTGTGTGTACCACATTGAGCATGGAGAAAAGAAAGAAGACCAAAGAACTGTCTGAGGACTTGAGAAACCAAATTGTGAGGAAGCATGAGCAATCTCAAGGCTACAAGTCCATCTCCAAAGATGTGAATGTTCCTGTGTCTACCGTGCGCAGTGTCATCAAGACGTTTAAAGCCCATGGCACTGTGGCTAACCTCCCTAGATGTGGACGGAAAAGAAAAATTGACGAGAGATTTCAATGCAAGATTGTGCGGATGGTGGATAAAGAACCTCATTTAACATCCAAACAAGTTCAAGCTGCCCTGCAGTCCGAGGGTACAACAGTGTCAACCCGTAGTATCCGTCGGCGTCTGAATGAAAAGGGACTGTATGGTAGGATACCCAGGAAGACCCCACTTCTTACCCCGAGACATAAAAAAGCCAGGCTGGAATTTGCCAAAACTTACCTGAGAAAGCCTAAAATGTTTTGGAAGAATGTTCTCTGGTCAGATGAGACAAAAGTAGAGGTTTTTGGGCAAAGGCATCAACATAGAGTTTGCAAGAGAAAAAAAGAGGCATTCAAAGAAAAGAACACGGTCCCTACAGTCATAGGCCAGGGTCACATTTGCGATGTGCCCCTAGCCTGCCGGATTCCGGTATTATCTTAGAACTTTTTCCAGCGCCGCATAGCGTTTCCGCTATGCGGTGCTGGAAACCGCTGCCCTTAGTTACCCGCTGTTTACCTGAACGACCTGTCACACAGGCAGCGGCTCGGAGGGCGTTTTACAGCGCCGCACAGGAAACCGTTGCAGACACGATTTCCTGTGCGGCGCTGTAAAACGCCCTCCGAGCCGCTGCCTGTGTGACAGGTCGTTCAGGTAAACAGCGGGTAACTAAGGGCAGCGGTTTCCAGCACCGCATAGCGGAAACGCTATGCGGCGCTGGAAAAAGTTCTAAGATAATACCGGAATCCGGCAGGCTAGGGGCACATCGCAAATGTGACCCTAGCCAAACATAGCGGAGGTTCCCTGATGTTTTGGGGTTGCTTTGCTGCCTCTGGCACTGGACTGCTTGACCGTGTGCATGGCATTATGAAGTCTGAAGACTACCAACAAATTTTGCAGCATAATGTAGGGCCCAGTGTGAGAAAGCTGGGTCTCCCTCCGAGGTCATGGGTCTTCCAGAAGGACAATGACCCAAAACACACTTCAAAAAGCACTAGAAAATGGTTTGAGAGAAAGCACTGGAGACTTCGATGGTGACCAGCAATGAGTCCAGACCTGAACACCTGTGGAGAGATCTAAAAATGGCAGTTTGGAGAAGGCACCCTTCAAATATCAGAGACCTGGAACAATTTGCCAAAGAAGAATGGTCTACAATTCCAGCAGAGCATTATAAGAAACTCATTGATGGTTACCGGAAGCGGTTGATCGCAGTTATTTTGGCTAAAGTTTGTGCAACCCAACCAAGTATTAGGCTGAGGGTGCCAATACGTTTGTATGGCCCATTTTTGGAGTTTGTGTGAAATGATCAATGTTTTGCTTTTTGCTTCATTCTCTTTTGTGTTTTTTATTGAAGACAAATTAAATAAGGGTAATAATACCAAAGAATGTGTGATTGCAGTCATTTTCAGGAAGAAACTGAGTATTATCTGACAGAATTGCAGGGTGTCCATACTTTTGGCCACAACTGTACATAAGACATGGAATAGCATCATACTGTGACATTTTACACTACTCAGTTAACATTTAGTTAATATAACAGTATATAACAAATTGTAAAAACCACCCTGAAGATTTAAGATGATTTAATCATATTTTTTCAAAATTTTCAAAAATCAATTCTGTAATCATTGGTTTACAGTACATGCAATGCAATGATTCTAAAGAATGGGTTCCAGGCAGCGCCGGACTGGGGTGTCTGGGGCCCACCATGAAAATTGACTCCAGGGGCCCCCCCACCCGGGCCCACCCATTCTTCAGCTAAATACAAGTACTTGTTATCCGTTAAATCCATCATAGTGAAGCGTGGACTGTAAAACACAGGCGGCTCCTGCACATCACTGTGCGCTCACCATTACTGCGATGTATCATTACTGTAGTTTGCATTAAAGGCATTTTTTGGTGAAAACAAGTTATCAGCGAGTTGCAGGTTCGGAAGGTGATCACTTATTTGTGGAATCCACACCATCAGAAGAATGTGGAGCTTTGAGCATTTGGTGAGTTTTTTCCTCAGAATTTGTAAGACAAAACCAGGAGTGGAGCAATCAGAGGTAATTTTTATGCATTTCTCACCCTCCCCTGTTTTTGTCTTATAAATACTGAGGTGAGAATCTCGCCAAATGCTCAACTTGCTTTCTCTGGCGAACCTCTGTAACTGCATCTCTGCTGCTGTGACACAGGACAGGGAGGGGTTAAACATCCAAGTATTTAATATCTATTGGAAATAAAGAAGTTTCCCCTTATTGATATCAGATAAAACAAATGTCTGACCACAATCCACTCTACCAAGACCAATAATACCAGATTGAAGGCAGAAATACCACCACACCATGAGACCTCATATTACCACCACATAGTGACCGAATAATACCACATACAAGGGACAAATACCGTCATGTCATGACCAAAGCACATAATGCCACCACATAGTGACAAATAATACTAAAATAATAAAATAGTAAAAAAAGCTCTGTATATAGTGTCAGTGTACAGGTAATGCAATGATCACCATTGACATCATACACAGGAGCTCTGTATATAGTGTCAGTGAGTGTGTATAAGTAATACACCTACTCACCAGTGATGTCTCTAGGTGAAGTTCTTTATTTGTCGCAGACCGATATCACGTCCTCTATGCAGGACTTATCTCTGCAGAAAATAACATAGTTATCTACAACTAATCACTTCCAGAGCACAAGCCACACTTTTCACAAGATTTCTACACTAAATGAAATGACAAAAAAAGAAACATAGTGCCGCACTACACAGTAACAGTGCTCCAGTGTCCTTCTGTGCCTGCTCATCTTTGTCGGCAGACACATTTGTCTGATGGCAAAGATGTAGCAGAGCTGTAGACAGACGACCCGTGGATTTCGTCGGAATGAGGATTTTCTTTTTAGTTAAAGATGGAGTCCCTAAATGTGTTTTGTGTTTTATTTTTAATAAAAAAAAATTCAGTTTTTTTTTCTGTTTACTAGAAATTCATGGTAGACATATCTAGTTTGGCATGACACCATGAAGTTTGGGCTTAGTACCAGCTGATAATACAAAGCTGGCCTGGTACTTAACCTTTTATTACCCAAGGTGCCACTCACCACCAGAGCCAATGGAAGAGCAGGGTAAGGTGCCTGGAAATGGAGCTATGATGAATGCGCCATTTTCAGGGGTGGCAGCGGGCTGCGATTTTGAGTGTGGGGGGCCAAGAACGCTTGGGCCCTACCATGCTGAGAATCACAGCCCCCTGCTGCCTTGTTTTTGCTGGCTGGCCACCAACATATGGAGCCCACGTATTTAAAAAAATATATATATACTTAACATAAGTTTAAAACAAATATTAGGCTTCTCTGTCTTTTGATCGCCAGCCAAGGTAAAGCCAGGCAGCTGGGGGTGGCAGGCCTTAGCTCTCTGCTTTTTCTGCGGTGAGAATCAAAAAGTCTGTGGAGCGCTACATCATGTTTTTAAAAATGATTTCTTTTCACACTTCTATATGTGACAGACCCAACAGCCAATCACAGATGCTGTCAAAGAGGATGGGCATCTATGATTGGCTGTTTGAGTAATCTATAATCAGCCCATACATTCTAGTATGCTACTATGTATGGGCTCCTTTCAGGTTACTCAAGCAGGCAATCACAGATGCCCATTCTCTGTGTCAGTGTCTGTGATTAGCTGTTGGGTCTGTCACACATACAGTAGTGTGGAAAAAAACAAATAATAAAAAAAAAAATGACATAGCGCTCCGCATAATTTTTGATTCTTAGCGCAGATAAAGCAGACAGCTACAGCCTGCTACCCCCAGCTGCTTGGCTTTACCTTGGCTGGGGATCAAAAGGCAGGAAAGCCCAATTTTTTTTAATTATTTAAAAAAAAAAATGCGTGGGCTCCCGTCATATTTTGATTGCCAGCCAGGTAAAACTAGGCAGCTGGGGGCTTGGATTCTCAGCATGGTAAGGCCCAAGCATTCTGGGCTCCCCCACGCTGACAACGGCAGCCCGCAGCCATCCCTGGAATTGGCGCATTCATCGTAGCGCCATTTCTAGGTGCTTTATCCGGCTGTTCCAGCGGCCCTGGTGCGGGGTGGCACGCTGGGTAATAATGGGGTTAGTACCAGCATTGTATTATCAGCTTGCACTAAGTCTGAAATTCATGGCGTCACACCAAACTAGACATGGCCACCATGAATTTCTAGTAAACAGAAAAAAAAACACAACACAGAGAAAAACATTTTTTGATAAAAATCAAGCACAAAACACATTTAGAGACTCCATCTTTATTAAAAAAAGAATCCTCGCCCCGATGTAATCCACAAGTCTGTCTGCTACATCATTGCCATCAGACAAATATGTCTGCTGACAGAGATAAGCAGGCACAGAATAAAGGCCCCGTTACACGCTGCGATGTTCCAGCGATCCCACCAGCGATCCGACCTGGCAGGCATCGCTGGAACATCGCTGTGTGGTCCCTGGTGAGCTGTCACACAGGCAGACTCACCAGCAAGCAGCGCTAACGCTGGTAACCAGGGTACACATCGGGTAACTAAGCACAGCGCTGTGCCTAGTTAACCGATGTGTACCTTGGTTACCAGCCTGCTCCCGCTTGCCCAGCCTGTCAGAATGGACATCGCTGGTTGTTGGACTCTGTCACACATGCCGATGCATGCGTGACAGCGGCAGACCAACGACCGAAAAATGGTCCCGGCCATTCCGCAATAATCAACGAGCTGATCGCTGGTCGCTGCGGCATGTCACACACAGCAATATCGCTGTGAGGTCGCTGCAGCATCACAAAACTGGTGACGTTGCCAGGACATTGTTAGCGATATCGTTGTGTGTAACGGTGCCTTTACACTAGAATACAGCCCACTCAGGGGCGTGCATAGAGATCATGGGGCCCACTCAGAGGCATACATAGAGATCATGGGGCCCAGTCAGGAATCGTACATAGAAATCACGGGGCCCATTCAGAGGCGTACATACAGATCATGGGGCCCCATCAGAGGCGTACATAGAGATCACAGGGCCCACTCAGGGGCATGCATAGAGATCATCATGGGGCCCACTCAGAGGCGTACATAGACATTATGGGGCCCACTCAGAGGCGTGCATAGAGATTACGGGGCCCACTCAGGGGCGTGCATATAGATCAAGATATTACGGGGCCCACTCAGAGGTGCACATAGAGATCATGGGGCCACTCAGATGCGTACATAGAGATCATCATGGGGCCCACTCAGAGGCGTACATACAGATTACGGGGCCCACTCAGGGGCGTGCATAGAGATCATCATGGGGCCCACTCAAAGGTGTACCTACAGATTACGGGGCCCACTCAGGGGCATGCATAGAGATCATCATGGGGCCCACTCAGAGGTGTACATACAGATTACAGGGCCCACTCAGGGGGATGCATAGAGATCACCATGGGGCCCACTCAGAGGCTTACATAGAGTACGGGGCCCACACAGAGGTGCACATAGAGATCATGGGGCCCACTCAGAGGCGTACATACAGATTACAGGGCCCACTCAGGGGTGTACATAGAGTTCATGGTATCCAGTCAGGGATGGGATCATACATAGAGATCACAGGGCCAACTCAGGGGTGTACATAGAGATCATGGGCTCCAGTCAGGGATGGTGGGATCATACATAGAGATCACAGGGCCCACTCAGGGGTGTACATAGAGATCATGGGGCCCCCTCAGGGATCGTAGATAGTGATCATGGGGCCCCGTGAGGTTAGACTCTCACCGCGCCCCAGTATGGTGCCCTCAGGGAGCTCCCACAGTGTTTGCTTCATGCTAAGTAAGGCCTGTGATGCCCTGTGGGACCTCCCTGAGGGCACCATGCTGGGGGCAGTAGTAGAAGCAGCATCTCTTCAAACTAAATGCTGCACAGCACTACAGGCCCCCAGCCAGCAGGACAGATGGGATGGTGGAGGCTGGAGCACGGTCTGGGACCCCTGGCCCCAGGCTGAGGAGACCATCTCTTATGGCAGAATGGGCTCTTCAGTCACCAGCACCCCAGCCCTTTCCCCCCTCAATCAACCCATAAACCCAAGCCCCCCCGCCTTTCATATTCACCCTGGGCTGCCACCATCTTTGAGGAGAGCTGGAGCTGCTGCAGGCTTGCTGGGTGACAGCGGGTACCTCCTCCGCAGCGCGACGCTGCCAACACCTACACAGCCTGGATGGAGGCAGACAGCCATCGCAGGCTGAGCCTAAGACTGTCTCCATCTGCGCACGCGCCGGCAGTGTTGCGCTGCGCAGAGGAGGCTGGGCGGCACAGCAACAGCAGGCAAAGCACGGAGATGTCTCTCCATGCTTTGCTGCTGCAAGATCAATCACTAATCATATTGGCAGTGCGCCGATATGATTAGTAATGGTACCGGAGGGGGGGGGCCTCACATATCTCCCTACAGGGCCCAAAGGTGTATGGGAGCAGGGCTTAGTGGGTGTGGTCACAAAGTGTTGGGGCCCCCCAGAGATATTTTCCTATCTCCCGCCGGGCCGGTCTGCCCCTGGTTCCAGGGAAATTTCATAATTTCACATCTGTTTTTTATTATCCCAAAAAGTTGTAACGTTGTTGTAGTAAAATCTCCGTTAAGATCTCATAAAATGCAGGAATCAGTTGTGACCTCATTGTTTCCAACTGCACTTCTCTGTACAACTGGGTTGATTTGCTGCACTGAAACCAATGTGTATTTTATGTGTAGCTAACTATTGTTGATTGATCATGTTATCTTTTTCTGTTTATAATATTGTTAGGATGATGTAAAGTAAAGTCCTGCTGCTAGTAGCAAATTTACAATGGATGAATTATTATTTAACGGCTTGTAGATACATATATTGGTCGTCTTTATCATCACTTTCTTTCTAGTTATCGCTAAATGACTCCCAGTATGCTGAAAATGACAAAGCTAGCTAAAGATATCATCACCTCTAACCCCGCTGCATTGAAACTCTTTGTACCTACTACTTATGCTAGGTTTGTAAAAAGAAGCATAGGGTGTTCAAACTCTTAGAACTACTATTGCCTAGCAACCCCAAGCTCTGTTGTCAGAGGCTCAAAGAGCATTGTGTTTCCTAGCAACAATGTCGCCTATTCCACTTGTTAACACTGGTGTTACTTTTTGGAAACCTTTACTATGCTTATACTTTTACATTCACATTTATAACATTCATTTTCTTTATGTTCTACAAGAAACATCCATTTTATAACTTATTTGCTGCCTATGAAGTTTTGAGAATTAGCACTTAACAGCTCCCCCTGCTCCCCAAACAAGTTTAGACCATAAAACCAATGATAATGTGAACTACTCCATGGAATGGATCATAGAAGATAAATTGCAATAGATGTGTTATGATTAAAATGTTGTTGCAGCCTCACCCCCTGGCATATATATATATATATATATATATATATATATATATATATATACAAAACAGAAAAAAACTGCACAGCACTCACAGACATAATGTGAACTGGTGCCAGCAGAGACACTGCTCCAGCACGCCACAGGTTGGGAGGCACATGTAAAAGGGGATTTGGTAAAAGGGTAAGGTAGGGGCTAATTTCTTAGGCCAGCTATGAAGTAGCAGAGGTGGTTTCAGTCCCATAAGAAACACAGACACCATAGTATTCATGAACAATATTAGGAACTTTTATTCCATATAAAATTCAAAGTCAACAGTGTACATTTAGTTAACCCTGTCTCTTCTTAGCTCTTAAGCCCCGTCACACATAACGAGATCGATAGTGAGACCGTTGTAACGTCACAGGTTTTGTGACGTAACGGCAATCTCGCTATCGATCTCGCTAAGTGTCACACTTAGCAGTGATCAGGCCCCTGCTGTGAGATCGCTGATCATTCCGAAGTGCTGTGGGTCATTTTTTTGGTCCTTGGTCTCTCACTGGTCAGCACGCATCGCTGCGTGTGACAACGAGAGACCAACGATCAGTGACCTCACAGGCTGGAAACCATGGTAAACACTGGTGCGCTGCCTAGATACCCGGTGTTTATCATGGTTACAAGCGCTAAGCAGAGAGGACTCTGGTAACAGCTTAGCGCAGCCTGTAAACAGGGAGGACGCTGGTAACTATGATAAACACCGGGTATCTAGGCAGCACGCACTGCCTAGATACCTGCATTTTATCATAGTTGCCAGTGTCTTTCCGCTTCCAGCGATGTGGAGGTGGCTCCCTGGTCCCTAGTCGCTGTGAAGATCTGCCTGTTTGACTGCTCCCCAGCGACCAGGTAACAACACACCAAAGATCGTTATCGTTGTCGGGATCGCTGTTGCGTCGTTGTGTGTGACGGGAGCTTTAGAGTATCTTAGCAGGAGGCATCTTTAACTAGCTTTGCTTTGGTTGTTTTTCAGGTTTTTGTATGTTTGGGACTACCTTGATTTGGGAAGCACATTGTAGCATAGACTCTGCCTTTCCAAAAAATGTATTGTGGATAAAGTGCAGCCTTCCTATTCTTTACCGCACATAATCAATAGTCACATAATCACTCATTGACTTCAGCATTTATACACCTCTCCTAAAAACATAGTGCTTGCATCATCGCTATTGCTTCTTCACTCCTGCGTCTGCAGCAGCATACTGTCAATTGCAGGAAAATTTCCAAATGTTGATTAGATTCCTTTGGCCATATAAGGAAATGGTAGTTTTGAAAATGTCCAGCAGAGGGCAGTGTGATATAAGGAATGCTAAAACTCTCAGAGCTAAGGTGTAGGAATTATAATATACAACATTATAGAACAACACATGGCAGATCAGGGAACATTTTAGTATTGGTTACTCTAGGTCACTATAATAGCAGCTTTCCTCACTCCCACTGGTTATAATGAGTTATTGTTATATTATGCACTAAAATGTCTCCTCTTATCCTGGACCTTGACATCCAGGACGGAGGAACGGAGACAGGAAGGGTGTTAACCGGAAGAGAGACGGAGGAGCGGAACTGAAGGAGCGGGGACAGAAGGAGGAGACGGAGGAGCAGTGACATGAGGAGCGGTGACATGAGGAGCGGTGACAGGAAGAGAGACGGAGGAGCGAGAACAGGAATAGCGGGGACGGGAGGAGAGATGGAGGAGCGGGGACAGGAGAAGTGGTGACAGGAGGAGGAACAAAGGAGTGGGGACAGGAGGAGCAGTGACAGTAGGAGAGACGGAGGAGCGGGGACACAATAAGCGGTAACAAGAGGAGCAATGACAGGAGGAGATATGGAGAAGCGGGAACAGGGGGAGCGATGACAGGAGGATAGACGGAGGAGCGCTGACATGAGGAGCGAGGACAGGAGGAGCGGTGACAGGAGGAGGAATAAAGGAGTGGGGACAGGAGGAGCAGTGACATGAGGAGTGGTGACAGGAAGAGAGACGAGAGGAGCGAGAACAAGAATAGCGGGGACGGGAGGAGGGATGGAGGAGCGGGGACACGATAAGCGGTGACAGGAGGAGTAATGACAGGAGGAGACACAGAGAAGCGGGGACAGGAGGAGCGGTGACAGGAGGAGAGACAGAGGAGCAGTGACAGGACAAGCGGTGACAGGAGGAGTGGGGACAGGAGGAGAGATGGAGGAGTGGGGACAGGAAGAGCGGTGACAGGAGGAGAGACAGAGGAGCAGGGACAGGAGGAGCGGTGACAGGAGAGACGAAGGAGCAGTGACAAGAGGAGAGATGTAGGAGTGTGGACAGGAGGAGCAGTGACAGGAGGAGAGACGGAGGAACAGGGACTGGAGGAGCGGTGACAGGAGGAATGGGGACAGGAGGAGAGATGGAGGAGCGGGGACAGGAAGAGCGGTGACAGGAGGGGAGACGGAGGAGCGGTGACAGGAAGAGAGACGGAGGAACGGGAACTGGAGGTGCGGAGACAGGAGGAGAAACGGAGGTGCGGGGACAGGAGGAGAGAAGGAGGATGGAGACACGAGGAGTGGTGACAGGAGGAGCAGTGACAGGAGGAGACACGGAGGAACGGGGACAGGAGAAGCAGTGACAGGGGGAGGACAGAGGAGCAGTGACAGAAAGAGGGGATGGACGAGCGGGAACAGGAAAGCGGGGACAGGAGGAGAGATAGAGGAACGGGGACAGGAGAAGCGGTGACAGGAGTGGGGTGACAGGAGAAGCAGTGACAGAAAGAGAGATGGAGGAGAGGGAACAGGAATAGCGGGGACAGGAGGAGAGATAGAGGAGCGGGGACAGGAGAGCAGTGACAGGAGGAACAAGGTGGGACAGGAGGAAGCGGTGACAGAGAGAGAGGAGGAGGGGACAGTAGGAGCTGGTGAAGGAGGAGCAATGACAGGAGGAGGACAGGGGGAGCGGGGACAGGAGGAGAAGGAGGAGCAGTGACAGGAAAGGACAGAGACGGACAGAAAGAGAACGAGGTGGGACAGGAGGCAGGAATGGAAGAAGGAGGGGACAGGAGGAGCCGTGACAGGAGAGAGGAAGGAGGGGAGCAGGCAGGACAAAGGAGCGGAGACAGGAGGAAGCGATGACAGGAAAGAGAAACGGGGGGACGGGAACAGGAGGAGCAGGAAGAGGAGGAAGAGGACATGGAGGAGCGGGACAGGAGGAGCATGACAGGAGAAGAGATGAAGGAGGGGGACAGGAGCGGGAGACGAGGAGCGGAGACAGGAGGAGCAGTACAAGAAGCTGTGACAGAAGAAAGGAGGAGAGGGGACAGGAATGAGAGAGAGCGAGGACAGGAGAAGAGAGGACAGAGGGACAGGAGGAGGGCAGGTAACGGAGGAGCGGGGACAGGACGAGAGAGGAAGGAGCATGGGGACAGGAGAAGCGGTGACAGGAGGAGAGAGTGGACAGGAGGAGCGGGACAGGAGAAGTGGTGACAGGAGAGAAGCAGGAGGAGGGGACAGGAGAGAGGGATAGGGGGAGCGGACAGGAGGAAGAGGAGGAGAGGTGACAGGAGGAGATGGGACATGGAGGACGAGACAGGAGGAGCGGGACAGGAGGAGAGAACGAGCAGGGGGACAGGAGGAAGCGGTGACAGGAGGAGAGCGGTGACAGGAGGAGAGAGGAGGAGGGGGACAGGAGGAGCGTGACAGGAGGAGCAATGACAGGAGTGAGACATGGAGATGGGTAGGAGGGACAGAGGAGCGGGGACAGGAGGAGAGACAGAGGAGACAGGACAGAAGGAGGTGACAGGAGAAGCAGTGACAGGTAAGCCGTGAGACAGAAGGAAAGACGGAGGAGAGGCGGACAGGAGGAGCGGTGAACAGGAGGAGAAAGGAGGAGACGGGGACAGGAGGAGCGGTGACAGGAGGAGAGACAGAGGAGACGGAAGGAGGGTGGGGACAGGAGAGACACGGGGAGCGGGACAGGAGGAGAGACAGAGGAGCATGACAGGAGGAGCGGTGACAGGAGAAGCAGTGACAGGATAAGCCGTGACAGAAGGAAAGACGGAGGAGAGGGGACAGGAGGAGCGGTGACAGGAGGAGAAACAGAGGAGCGGTGACAGGAGGATTGGGGACAGGAGGAGAGACAGAGGAGCAGGGACAGGAGGAGCGGTAACAGGAGGAGAAATGGAGGAGCGGTGACATGAGGAGCGGTGTAGTTCATTTACGTTGACTGAACAAGTTCTATCAGTCACAGTGTGTCAACTACATACATATTCTAGAATACACGATGCGTTAGAATCGGGCCACCATCTAGTATCAAATAAACATGAACGTTGGTATAACATTCAAGATGAATGGTACAAAGCATAAGGAAATACGTGTTAGATCAAATTAGATAAAAACTGACATATCATTTTTATACACTAAGCGAGCCCTATACATTTGCCCTCATATTCATAATGCCACCAATTTGAACCAGCTTATTGATGCACTGTTGGCTGAACGTTCAATCCTTAATGGTACCTTTACACGCCGCAACAGGATGGTGGCAACAACCGGGTGCTTCACGTGCACGAGCACGCACAAACGGTTGCCAACGGTAAACGCACCACCTTTACACGTCGCAACAAGGTGCGCTACGGTAGGTTACATCTATCTCTGGATACACCGCCGGGTGCCACAAGTTACCTTCTGTAGCTTACCTTACCACATTTACACGCCGCAATAACAAGGTAATAAGGGCGGGACAAAGGCAGCAGGGACAACACATAGGCGTGCCACAATTGTGGATTACGAGAATTCCGTACGCTGATAGGACAAAGCAATAACATCATGATTGGGCAGCCAGCACAGGAGGCTGACTAATACATGACGCTCGAGCAATTGTGTCGTGTGACTGGTCAGCTCCTTAAATATGCCGCCCTATGCAGCGACTACCAATCGTAACGCAAGAGCTTCCTCCAATGATCGCTGAAGGGGGGTGGTTTCCCGGAGGCTGTGTCACGCCCCGGGGAGTTATCTGGGTGACGAATAAACCTTACCCTGCCATATTTACAAGCCGATACAACCCGCAACCATCGCCTAGAAATCCACCTGTTTTAGGGTTCTGCTCTGAAACAGGTGCCTCAAGTGACGGGTGGCAACAACCGTGTTCACACGCCGCAACAGCGGGTTGATTTGGCGGTGCAAGATACATTTCTCTCATGTACCCGGTTGTTGCCACCATATTGTTGCGGCGTGTAAAGGTACCATAAAGGTTATTTTCGGTGTAAAAAATGCAATAAGTGCTCCCAACACTGCATCAGTAATCCAGTTTAAATTGGTGACATCCAGCAATTTGTTATTAGTTGTGTTTCTTACACAACTAGACTCGTTGTGTATGCTGTCCCATGTCCATTTACTTTTTACTATTTAGGTAAGACCTATGATGAAATGAGATGAGATTAGAAGAGACCTCTATTTGTTCGCTTTCGTGGGCATTTATGCTCTATTGTTACACGTAAAAATGCGCCAGGTTAATAAAACATGTCTTAGATGAACATTCAGGTGATGAGGGTTACCCTCAATTTGTAGGCTTGGAAGAAGTAAAACCTTTAAAAATAGGCCAGAGAGAAGCAATATGGATTACGACGGCAGATGTGCAGGGCTAAATTGGTGTAAGCGACAATAATGATATGTCAGTTTTTGTCTAATTTTACCTAACACGTATCTCCTTATGCTTTGCACCATATGATATATGGTTTTGTGTATGTGGGTGTGTATTGTGGATGCTTGTACTATTTATATCACTCACCACGTCATGTCCAAGGTTGGACCTGTTCCAGCTCTCACGAGTGAAACAGCTGTTGTCTGTATGCTACCTGTTTTGTTCTCCTCCCCCTCCTTGCTGACCTCGAGTGGTGCGCCAGACTTTATTTTTTGATGGAATAAGGGAAGTGTTTTTACTCTTTGGAAGTGTACTGTGGCTCTCTTTTTGAATTGTATAGTATTTCTTTCATGTTTACTCTATTGATCATACCTTGGATGCCCTACACGACTTGAATTGTGGACTGCCTGAATACTTTTTCTGCCTGACATCTCTGCTTGAGCCCTATGGTCTTAGGCTGGTTTCACATTGGCGTTCCCCTCCACAGCATTCTGCAGAGGGGAAGCGCCATGTGTGCACAGCCAGCGCAAGCCCCTATCTTTATAATGGGAGCGCACGGTGCTGTGCTTGACTGCGCATGACCGTGCGCTCCCATTAACTCCCATATGTGATTTGTACGCAGGCGGACGCCTGCGCACACATCACACACTCTCATCCGCACCAGGGACGCGACATGTTGCATTCCCGGTGTGGACGGGAGTGTGTGATCTGTGCGCAGGTGTCCGCATGCGCACAGATCACTCATGGCGGGCAATGGGAGCGCACGACGGTCTGCAAGCATCTGCAGACACCGTGCGGCCCATTATAAAGGACAGGGCTGCCATCTGCATGCAGCGGCTTGCAGATGTCCTCTGCAGAACACTGCGGAGGCATCTGCAAATGTGAACCCAGCCTTAAGCCATACTGTACCCTGACTTTACTCTTTTCTTTTCTTTTCAAAATTCTTTTTATTATGAATTTTCAATGCAAGATAATACAGAAAGATTAACAAGGTGAGGTGGTCAAGAACTTACTTTACAGCCAAGATAATGTATTAATTCGAGTCCCGTAGGTCTACATCTTTGGCGTAGTTATTAGCATATATTGCAGGTGAGGGTCCTTGACCCAATATTACAATAGTAAAGTGTAATTAGGCAAAACAATGTGGTGGGGAAGTAGTGAGAGGGAAAGAGGGGCAGAAGGTAAAAACACGAAGGAAAAATGGAGAAGGGGGGATAAAGAGGACAAGAAAGGAGGGGGGGGAGGTACAGGACTTGTCCATTCACAGCTGGTCAGGGTCTATCTTGCATCTTTTTAGTGGTTTCTTATGTTTTCATAAAAAACTTTACTGACTTTACTCTTAAATACTATTTTGTTATGGTTCCTGTTTCTCAGGTCATATCTGACCTTGCTTTTTTAACATTTCTTCCTTCGCCTCACTCTAACAGCCAATAGCCACAGAGTAGATGCAATCTAAGAGCCACTTGGGCCTCTTGCGAAGGCTAAGGGCCGCTTTACACACACCAACTTCTGTGTCCAACTTCTGAACAGATCTCTGGTTGCAGTGAAATCATGGACACATTGTTCCATTTTGTGGCTGTGTACAAATGTAATAATGTGTCCATGATTTCACTGCAACCAGAGATCTGTTCAGAAGTTGGTCACAGAAGTTGGTGTGTGTAAAGTGGCCCTAAGTCTTTATAAGGGAATGAAATTGGTTAATACCAGGATGCTCTTGGATGCACTCATTTTAATAAGTCTTTTTATATTGTGTGGTCCCCAAGAGAGATTTTCAAAATAAAAATTAAATAGCTCCAACATACAAAGTACATGCTATGTTTATCTGCTATTTTTTTTACTTAAATGTAATTACAATTACAATAACCACAAATGAAGTGGATGTTTTGTCTTAACAACCCATTTCTTATTCGACAATGAATAGGTTATCAGCCGATCTATAGGTTTTGTTTAGGAAGCCCATAAAGATAATGTTTGCTTGTTATACGTTGACTCTGCTGAGGAAATATATTATTACAGTGTTTGGGCACTAGCTTTAATGCATTTTGAGCATGAATAATTTAATCAGTTTACAGGTTAAAAGGGTGGCCCAGTGACTAAAATGGACTTTCTACATATCTATTTTTTCCATTATAATCACTTTTGTAATTAGCATTACTATAAAATACTCAATACTTCTACCTATCATGTTAATGCTAAATGTGTTTTCTTTTCTACTTGTAGCAGCACTCCAGCGGGTTTTTGTAAGCACTGGAGTGGTGCTTTAAATCAAAGACCCTTGTATGATACTTACAGTATTGCGCTTTCATAGGTTTTGTTGTTTCTCCGTCCTGCAGCACCAATCATAAATTCTAACTGGAAATCAGAATTTGCATCACAAGCACTCAATACGAACCTTTAAGAGAGAGAACAAGACTCTCATAGAGTTGTATCGATTTATGACCTCGGTGCGCTCCATGAAAACAGTGGAGCTATCAAAAGGTCACAACGTGCTCAAGGCCGACTGGAGCGATGCCGACTGGAGGATCGCCCCAGATCGGCCGCCTGGTTTCAGAGCACTGCTCTGAAACCAGGCGACCAGTAAATGGCGTCGCCCTCGCGCATTCACATTAGGCGATGCAGGGGCGATATCGGCGGCGTTAGGCCACGCCCCTGCATCGCCTAATAAATCGGCGGTACCATCGCCTTGTGTGACGGTACCTTTACATTGAATTTACCACTCCAGTGGTGAAATACAAAAAATGCTGGGGTGGTGCTTTAACTACCTGTGATGTTTTGTTTGAGATGTTAGGCCTGCAGTCACTTCCCTAAAGCATCAATCACCCCAACCAGAAGACGATATCATCAGGGGCAGAGACTGAAGCAGCGAGTGACATCAGTTAGGGTATGTGCACATATGCCGGGTTAGGGTCGGTTTAGCTGTGTAAACCGCCGGTCGGTTTACATTAGTTTTATGTAAATTTATGTTAATTCAAACCGGCGTTTGGATTAACATTAAAACCTATGTAAACCGACACCCGCTGTGCACAACCGGCGGGTTACACATGCTCATCTGTTGCTAACCCGCTGGGTTCCCAGCGGGTTAGCAACGAATGTGCATGTTCTATAAACCGGCCGGTTCTGCAGCGGCTGCAAGCAGAATCATGTGCTGCTTCCAGCCGCTGCATAACCGCCGCAGCTAACCCGCTGTGCACCCGCCCGTCACCCGCCCGTCACCCGCCGCACATACCCGCCAGGAAGCCGGTGGACAGCTACAGAGCTTCCTGGCGGGTCCGCCCAGCCGCCGCCGACCAACCCCCTACCAGTGTGCACATACCCTTACTCTGATGAGGGTGGGACACTGTAGAGTTTTCTCTCACTCTAAACCACACTCATATTTTTTTTTTAATTTCATTTCAAAATTCTGTTTATTGGTTTTTAGTAGAACAAGAAGTAAGAACAAACAAATATAAAATAAATATTCAGACATGTTGTTACAACCACTTGAGGACATTAAAAACCTAAGAGTCGGCGTTGTCGGTCATTATTTTCATGCATACAGCATTTACCTCAATTGGGTTGCTAAATACATGGGCATCAGAGGTGTGTCGAATGAAAGATTTAACAAATACAGCATAAGAAGTGATAGATTAGAGGGGGTAAAGATTGAAAGGTTAAGAGGAGATAGGGTAGTACTGGCTCACACTACAAAGTACGTATAAATGAATATTAGATCAATTAAGGGATAATCGGTCATTGTTTCTGAAGTGTATCCATGGACACCAGAGTTCTCTATAGGATGTTTGGGTATGGTTTACACCTGCCATCACTTCGGCCATATAATATAATTGGTCAATTTTCTCCAAAAGCTGTTGTTGAGATGGGATACAGGTCAATCTCCAGTAAGTAGGGATAAGTAATTTTGCTGCAGCTAATATGGTATGCACCAAAACCGAGGCCATCTTATATTCAGGCTAAATTGGGAAGTTTAACAACGATATTTCTGGGGATAGTATAATCTGGTGATGTCCCTAATGAGTCTTTGAGTTATTTCCAAGAAAGGGCGTAGAGTCGTGCAGTCCCACCAAAGATGGAGATAGTTTCCATCTTCTTTTTTGCATCTCCATCACTAAAGGCCCAGTTACACACACAGATAATTGTGCAGAGATTGTTCTCAGATCTCTGGTTGCAGTGAAATCATGGACACATTGTTACATTTGTACACGGCCTCAAAATAGAACAATATGTCCATGATTTCACTGCAACCAGAGATCTGCGAATAATCTCTGCACAATTATCTATGTGTGTAACTGGGCCTTTAGTCTGCGCATTGTCCCGCCATGTCCGTGACTGCAGCCAAATATTATACCACAGGAATACGATTTTAAAAGAATTTTCTTGTGTGTTAATGCAACTTGTTGGGCCATGTGAGCATGCATAGATATGAAGGATTTGCAATTGTGCGAATTGATAGCCTAAGTCCTTCTCCCACCGGGTAGTGTATGCTCTTTTTAGGCAAAGATCACTCGTTAGGAGAGTCTGATATATTGTGGAAAGAACTCTGGTAGGTTTAGACTCATTAGCACAGACAGTATCATATTGTGTGAGCTTACAGAAGCAGAAATTTATCTTGCAAAGCATAGTCTTTGGTCACACCACTCATACATTAAACACATGCCATATACACCACTCCTGTATTACATGAATATCATATACTCAGTGATCACATAAATGATGAATGGTGCACTCACTACTCACCTATTAGAATAATGCCATATACATGTCATACACACATAGGTAACATGTAAGACACAGATTAGATAAATGCTGAAAGGTAACGCTCACAAATTAGACACATGCCATATGTACAACTCATTACTAGGGACGACCAAATCCGAACTGTAAAGTTCAGGGTTCGTACTGGACGTGTGGCACCCTAGAGTCCGGTTGCCACAATGGCATTGCCTCCCTTGGAGGGTAAAGTCATGCTGGGAAGCAAGAAGGTGTATCCACACCAGGTAAGCCCATAGCATGCAACAAAGAAAAACAGAAAAATACTGGGCACTGGACTTGTTAACGTAAGTCATATGCATATCACTCTCGTGACGATTCTGCAGTTAACCTCTGGTGTGCTGGCTATTAAATAGGCTCCCAGTTCATTGAAATACAATAGAAAAACAAAGCCGCACTCACCAGGGTCGTGATCTTCACACTTTATTGCTCCATCAAGACATTACAGTCATGGACATCATAGCAGGGGAGGGGGTGCAGGACGGCGGACAACGGCCTGCCGTTTCGCGGTTAAAATTACCGCTTCAACGGGTCCTCAATGGCGTGTGATGTCACATCCTGGCTTTATCATGCCAGCCCCGGACGTCACTACCGCCATTGTAAACAAAACACCTATGTGTCAAGTAAAATGAAAATAATTAACATGTACATCAATACAGAGTGCAATGTTATGCTGTCACTAACTAGAAAAAAGCAATTTGTTACATAGCTCCAAAAGCAACTTATTACCTGAAGAGAAGAATGTTAGTTTTGCAAATGGCAATATCATCTACCATATATGCAGATATAGAAGCGCAGATTAGCTTAAATATGCCAATTGCCGTTGAAGCGGTAATTTTAACCGCAAAACGGCATGCCGTTGTCCGCCGTCCTGCACTCCCTCCCCTGCTATGATGTCCATGACTGTAATGTCTTGATGGAGCAATAAAGTGTGAAGATCACGACCCTGGTGAGTGCGGCTTTTTTTTTCTATTGTATTTCATAGCATGCAACACTTTCCTGATTCCAGACCAGAAGGGGGAGCTCTGAAATCTGGGTTTAAGGGAGCTCCCCTATAAATTCTGGCCTGGGGGCGGGGTTAGTCAGTTCAGTTCCTATGAGGACTGTGAAGATGACCTGTGGACTGGAGCAGTGCTAAGCTCGTCCCAGGTAGAGTAGATTGAGGAACAGTAAGGGTGAGGGACCCGAAGGAGAGGGTCTGAGGAAGGAGAGAAGCAGGCCTGGGGAGTGGAGCCAGTTATCAGATTCACCCCAGATCAGAGTACCAGATTCCAAGGCTGTGAGGGTACTCCAGACCCAGCAGCCAAAATTGGAGAACTGGAGATTCCAAGTCTCCTGACCATAGCAAAGCACCTTGAGGCACAGCAGCATCGGAGAGCTCAGGGCCAGTTGCCAAAGAAGTGGTGCCCGGGAAGGGTTCAAGCTGCCTGCCATACAAGTAAGAGACTTACAAGCAGGAAGAGAGGGTCGCAGCTTAGCTACAGGCAGCCAGGACCAGCAAGGAGTAGTGCAACAGGGAGGCCTCAGAACTCACAGGGTGAGGAGATCCCCAAGTTGCTTCCAGGCCATCCGGATTCCCAACATCTCCTGTGGACAGTGACTTGGTGTGAACCTGCTACTACCAGTAAAGGTAAAGGAGACTATGAACTGTGTGTCTGTTGGTTATTTCATGCCCTCAGTACTGCACCCCAACGGCCTACCCCCACTATAGACTTTACCGATCACCCTGGGGAACTGCTCCACCCATGGGGAGTGATACCACCTTAGCTGCAATCCCATCATCTCCAGAGGTCCCACACCGCAGTGTCGGCCCCAATAGCCAGACACCACGGGTGATGTCACGACGACAATCCCCGAATTTTGATCTGACGCCCAGGTTCACGGAGCCGGGTCTCAACCCCTGTGACTCCCCCAGAAGTAGCAATGCCCTGGGGTGCATCAGACACTTAGTGCTTGCTGTTGAACCTCTAACACAGACTTCCAAATTTATGTTTGTATTCCTGTTCAGGTTTACCAACAAATAAAGCTTGCTGAAAGGCTACAGTGCAATAACTCAGCAATCACTGTTGTGTAGAGTAATGGTATGGCTGTGATTGGCTGGTGCACCACTTTACCTGGATCACAAGTTGTGCTGCCATTTTGCTGTTTATAGCATGGGGATAGACTGCTATTTGAATCAAAGACAATGCTAGGTTACAGTGTGGGTATCTAGTGAGGCTAATTGTTCCCTGTTATCCACCCCCACGCAGTATACACAGCTGATAGAATGACCACAAACACCAGTATTGGAGATAACAGTTGCTTTTACTGCATCAGAAACAAGGAAGTGGAACATGGAGTAAATGTTTCACACTCTTTTGTTGGTAGGCCACAACCAATACAGTGCGGACTGGAATACTGACATGCACTTGGGGTTCTGAAACTTTAAGAGCATGGATTCTTTAGATGCAAAACTTATGCTATACTGTTAGAAAAGGGTTCTGAGTCTTTTGTAGATCATCATGGAAGAGTAGGCATAATAAGGCGGTTGTACAGACATGTGAATCCGGGGTTAGTTTCACAGCTAGTCACGGCACGTGCAAAATTGTTAAAGCAAATAGTGAAAGGTTGAGGTGGAATGGGAGACCCTCAATCTTTTCCAACATGCATGCAGTAGGTTCTTCTTTATACTGAATTTGCCCTACTGTTTGAAGAAGCACATGTAGATCCAGACAGTGAGGATCCAGGATAGAAAACATTAGCATACTGTCTGTGGAAGTCAGAGAAGAATCCGAGGCCTTGGGGCCTGCCAGGAACTCTTGTGGTAAATGGAATCTCCACATGTGCTCTGCTCCCTAAGGAGTCTGGTCCAGATGTGGGGAAATTCCAGCTCTGTCTGTCTACACAGAAGCTGGAAGCAGCAACACCTATTGAGCCTTGTGACAGAGTCACCAGCCAATAAGATAGCCCCCAATTTACATTTCAGATTCTTACAATGTAAAGTGATATAAATCATATATTTTCACCATTAGATGTTGCTAGAACACAACAAATGAGAAATACATGAGAAATGCATTAGTTATAAATGGACTTAACTGAAACTGCATAGCTAAAACTCCATAATAACCATAGAGGAGCACCTAAGGAGTGAGCTGTAGTGTGCAGGAGCCACTCACGGTCCAGGGGTACTTAAAGGAACAGATACAATCTGGACTGGGCCACTTTGCAGAAGACTCTGTGGGTGTAATTTTAAAAAAGGTCTGTGTTGCCATTGTCCTGCAGGCTCTGTGAGTTTAATCATAAAAATAAAATGTGTGGCCACTGTGCTGCAGGCTTCTTGGGGTTATTCTTAAAAAACTTATGTTTGGCCACTGTGCTGCTGGCTATGTGGGGTTTATCTTAAAGAATAGCTCTTTGTGGCCACTGTGCAGCAGAATCTGTAGGGTTAACCTTAAAATTGTTTTGTTTTGCTACTGTGCAGCAGGCCCCATTGGGTTAATCTTAACTAAATCTTCGTGTTCCCACTGTGCAGCAGTCTCTGTTGGGTTACTATTAAAAAAGAGTTAGGCTAGTGTCAGACTTGCATCTGCTCCTAGCCTGCTGGATGCACTAAAAACTTTTTCAGGCTCAGCGCATAGAGTTAAGGGCATGTAACGCTATGCGCCACCTGTAACAGTATCCATATGGCAACTGTATTCATCGCGCAGCCGCGGGCTCCACTTACATGCCCGGATATGTGCTTTTGATGAGCGCACAGGAAAACTCTGCAAACCGCAGGCTAGGGGCAGACTCAAATCTGACACTAGCTTTAGTCTTAGAAAATGGTCTTCAGGGCCACTCAGTAGCTGCTGTTGTGGTGTCCCACTGGTCAGTGTGCCACAGTAGAGGTACTGCACCCAAAACAGAGTGTGCAGTATCCCAGTCATTGGAGGGGATAATGTTGAACTGAGGCTCTCTTCCCAGCAGCCCTACACCTAGACTAGGGGACCAATCAGCTAACCCCTCATGAGTTTAAACGGTCCCGGTGGGAGGGGTGTTAGGATAGAAGGAGAGGCAAACACACAGACGGATCTAGTCTAGTCTGAGGAAAGACGCAAGGAACAATTCCTAGAGGGACACCACAGGGAGGGTGCCCGAAAAGGAGTGGTGACCCAGACAGAAAGGGAAGACCCAGTGCCAGACTGTCTGAGTAAACGTTCTGGGGGAATCCTGGTCCACAACGGGGTACCGGCTCCGAATCACGGTGCAAGCGAGTCCAGCCCTAAGCTGCCAATACCGGTGGATTATAGGTCTGCCAAGCAGCCCCCGACCTCATCCACAACATGCAGTCACACCAGGTATCCCCTTAGAGAAGAAGGGGTTACCTCATCACACCCGATGGGCCTGGTAGGAAGTGGCTTGTACAGGGCCGTACACGGATAGAAAGGAGGCACAAGAAAGACACAGAGGACAGTGAACGTAGCTAAAGGAACACTTGGGGAGCCTCAGAGAGACTTTGCACCCTCCGGTGACTACCCGGCCAGCTAACCGCAAAGACTGTGTAACTGTGTACCTGAACTGCCATGAACTGTTGCCAGTAAAGTATCCGTACAGAGTCAGCAATCCTCCGGAGTTTTATTCTGTTAAGTTAAGAAGTAGCTGCTGCCACATCGACCAGCTCAACAGCAGCACTGCCCTGGGGACCCCCCTCCGCCTGCAGGGAGCAATATCAACTGGCTGCAATACCACCATCCCCGGCGGTCTGACAGCGGTGCTGGTGAGATCACCAGAAACTGCAGGTGGCGCCACAAAACTTTATTCCTTTATTTTTATTTTTCCCTTTTACCCAGTGACCACTAGGGTTACCGGCCCAGGCACCGGCCACCGAGACATCACTCCCCAGCACTAACGCCCGGGTACCGAGTTCGTAAAGACCGCTGGGCGGGTCACTATACTCCTAAATGAAACACCTTCCTCTGCTTCATGCAGACCACAGGATGTTTTCTGTCATTTTGCATGTCTAAGTACCGCTGCACAAATGATGAGGCCAGAACATGTTGAGGAGGTTTTAGATTGGATTACAGTGCCTCCGTTTACTTCACATTGTCTTTCACCTAGTACCCTACTGTAGGTCCAGACTTGACACCTAAGGACCAGAGGGCATCGTTCTTACACATCACCACCTGCAAATCAGCCAAGCAGTGTGAGCCCCAAGTCATGCATAAGTCACTTCTGCTTTTTGATGACTCCACTGTCTGGGGTTTTGTGGTCTATCCAATTTAAAATCTTTCCTCTGTGGTGGATCTCTGCCAATATTGGTTGTGATGGTTAACTGTGAAAACAGGCTCTGTAGGGGCCTTTTTTTTTGTAAATTGAACTCTGTGGGAGAACTCTGCCAATATACACCACGTGTGTTCACTCTGAAACAATCTGTGTAGATGCCTTTGTTTAAAATTGGTGCTTTGTGGGGAACTCTGTCAATATAAACTGTATGGGTCAACAGGGAAAACAGAGACTGTAAGGACCTTTTGGAAAATTGGTGCTTTGTTGGAAAATGCTGTCAATGTGGGCTGTGTGGGTCAACTGTGAAAACAGGCTCTGTAAGGGCCTAAGTTTAAAATTGGTGCTCTATGTGTAAGCTGGTGAAAGTTTTTGAGTTGAATTTTGAGGCATACAGCAATATGTTACCCTAGTTTTGCCAGTCTCTGATTAAGACTGTAGTTTTTAGATCACACAACCCTACTTTGCTTGGCCGTGGCAAAGCACCTGCTCTGCTTGATCGTGGTGAAAAACTGTAGATCACTCCACCAGTTTGTTAGGTTCCTGCTTTCTTGTTGTGAGGCACTCTACCTGGCATTTTGTCAGGTTGGTGTCTGGCAGACACTCCACCTTGACTTTTGTCAGGTAAGGTGAAGTACGCTGCTTCCTCCCGACTGGGAGGCAGGTACTCCACCAGACTTTTGTCAGGTGATATGGATTAGGTAGGTAAAGGTCGTGTTCCTCTCTATTCCCCCACCCCACATTGCTATTGCAATGTGGGCACTACACCAGGCAGTTTGTCAGGTTAGCCGTGAAGTAAATAGAAATTCCGCACAGACGGGTATTCTGATTTGTCAGGTCCCTGCTTTACTGTTGCGAAGCAGGTACTCTGTCTGGGTTTTTGTCCGGTAAGGTGAAGTATGCAGGTACTCCACCGGGCTTTTGTCAGGTGATGTGAAGTGGGTAGCAGCCGTGTAGATTCTGTCCAGCTCGGTTGAGACTGATTACGGCAACTCATAGTGACATGTTTTGTCTTTTGTGCAAACAATAAGATAGAACCTGTGACCTTTACAGCAAATACGTGTTTAATTCTTTAATAGTAACTAGAGTGGTACTAGAGTGGTAGATAAATCTGTGATATAGTAAATGTACTAGGTGCTAGTTACACGGTGCTTTCTCTGTCCATACTGGGTGGACAGTTAAGGTTGGCAAGGGTATATTAATCTGAGCCACAGACGTTGTAACCTTGTGGTTGTGATTCATTGGATATTCTTTTTGTAATTCATTTCCATGCTATGCCTTTTGTGCAAACAACTCTGCGAACAAAAAATGCGCATATAGGGTCTTATCTCAATTAAACACTTTCGCTCGGCGATGTGGTATTGCTCACCTTTGTCAGTTGTGATCACCCACAACTGGTAGAAAAGCGTTTTGGCAGCTGCTGCAGGGACTGCACTCCCACAAGAAACCATGGTTGTGATGCAAAAGTTCTTTGGACGAAGTGCCTTAATGCCCGCGCTGCTGCTACAGGATCAAAGTAACCGAGACACAGAAATGTCTGGATCAGCAAAAGCCTTTATTTTCCGACGCATTTCGGAGCCTCCCTCCGAGCTCCCTCCTCAGAGAACATCTTCCCTGAGGAGGGAGCTCGGTGGGAGGCTCCAAAACGCAAATCTTTTTGTGTTTTTTCATTGAAGACAAATTAAATGAAGATGATAATACCAAAGAATTTGTGATTGCAATCATTTTCAGGAAGAAACTGAGTATTATCTGACAGAATTGCAGGGGTGTCAATACTTTTGGCCAACACTGTACCTCATGGATGCAGGGAGAAGACAGGCCAGAGTCCAATATGGACACAGTGCAGCGGACAGCACTTTATGTGCCTGGCTCAGACAAGGAGGGGTGGGGCACTCCCTGCCTTGCTAAACAAGAGAAAATGAAGGACTGCAACTGAGCCAGGGCACAATGTGAACGGGTCTGTAGGACTGCGTTCACACCACCACATAACTAGACCACAGAAAAAACAGTATAACAAACGTGTGGAAGTACACTGCTATATAAAGGCAATAATAAAAAAAACAAGTGCTTAGTAAAAAACAGTATCAAAAACAGGGTACTTAGTTAATACATTTTTTGCAAAAAATGTACGTAAGCCGTTCCACCTCCCCACGGTGACCCTTATCAGAACGGTCCTATCTAACTAATTTAAAACCTGATCCTATATAAATATACCTCATGTATGCAGGGTGTATAGGCAGGGGACTGTTTTGAGGTGAAGGAAGCACTTTAATAGTAGGGTGGCACCAAAAGCAACTCACGGGAATCACTGAAGTGTGGCTGGGAGGATACAGAGGACATAGACGATATACCTCCCACCGAGAACAGCTTGTCATTGCCTCTGGGCAGCCTGTCATATGAACGAATATGTGCTGCAGTGACTGCCAGATGACCGCTGAGTTGCCCAGACTGTTACCAGTGCTGATTACTTGGTGGCTACCCTCCTGAATGCCCGTTACAAGGACAATTTCCTTTCCTAACTTCTGTCACTGGAGTGTGATTGGATCCCCTCGTAATCAGGGGCCCAGTAGCACCTAAAAACAAAATGGAAACACAGTCCTATTTCGCTATTCCTAGCTGTAGTATTCAGGCTTGGCTGCCTGCTTTAAACAATGTTTTTTTTTTTCAAAATAAATGCTTAAGGCCCCCGGGACACTCAGTCAACAGCATTTGGGATTTGCACAAAGACAAAGGAGCTGGAGTTGACGGTAGCAAGGCCAGCTGGCCTAACACCAGCTCAATCCCAAATCCAATTACAAGCTTTTTAACTGCAGTAACTATAATGTACGCTACTAGAGCTTAAATTTAGACTCTGCAGAGGAAACTGTGTAAACAGACTGTGTAATGGTCTTTTATTAAAATTGTTACTGTGTGCAGAAGCTCTTGTCAACCTTGGCTGTGTGGATCAACTATGAAAACAGGCTCTGAAGGGGCCTTTTTTTTTATAATTGTTACTTTGTGGGTCTACCAAGCCTCATGGCACACCCCTAGATAAATCCCAAATCCAATGACCGCTTTTTTAACTGAAACTGCTATAGTGTACACTATCGGAGTTGAAATTTAGGCTCTGTAGGTGGATCCATGAAAAAAGGTTTTATAGGGGCATTTTTTTAATTGTTGCTGTGTGGAGGAATTCTTCCAATCTTGGCTGTGTGGGTCAACAGGTAAAACAGGCTCTGTAGGGGCCTTTTTGAACATTTGTTCTCTGTGGGGGTCTCTGCCAATATAGCCTGTGTGAGTCAACCGTGGAAAAAGGCTCTATAGGGGCTTATTTGAAAATCAGTGCTCTGTGGAGGAACTCTGACAATATAGACTGTGTGGTCAACTGTGAAAACAATCTCTGTATGGGCTTTTATTAAAATTGTTGCTCTGTTGTGCAACTTTGAAATCTGTCCCTGTGGGGTCACTCTTAAAATATTTAGTTTATTCCTTTACTTGCTATGTAACCATTGTAACTATGACTGCTATGGTGACAGAACTACTTTAAGTCAATTCCCTATGCACACTTGTTTGCAGGGCAATTAGCATGCTTTTACCCTCATTTTGCTTCCTTTTGCAGTCCCCAAGCCCTTAGAATGACCATTATGTAGCCATTTTACAGAACAGAAGTTTGGATACTCATTAACATATATAGGGTTCAGAGTCTGGGGTCAAGTCGGATCCTGAAACTCCTGCGGAGCCCAGTGAATCAAACATCCATGGGTCCGCTCATCACTACTCATTGCTTACATACTGCACACAGATTACATACCAAACACATACAGTATTGTACAAAGGTTTTAAGCAAGTCTAAAAAAAATGCTGCAAGGCATAAATACTGTATTTCAGAAAATAGAAGTCTTTAATAGTTTATTTTTATCAGTTAGCAAAATGCAAAGTGAAAGAAAGAAAGTGAAATCTAAATCAAAGCAATTTTCTGTTTTGAAGGCATTAATTGGTAACACCAAATGGTAAGTTGATAGGTTCTTTTTGCTGGAGTTATCTTTTTCTCATTGTATTTTGTTAATTGTTGATTAAAAATAACCATCTTTCTATTTTTGAAAGAATTCTTACTGTGCTACATTTCTCCACACCTACACAAGACTTTTGCAAAGTATTGTATATAAATCACACATTACAAAGATGTTGTGCACTTCACTCAGAATAAATATCTGACACACAAATGTCAAAGTGAATATTTCATTCCTACATTGGTTATATACAGTGAAACCAATCCAAAATACCACTACGTCTTAAAGACTATGCCATTTCCCAGTTACGCTGTGACAGATTTTCAATTCCCTATTATCTTATGCATATTTGAGGTAGTCGACAGGGTAGGGGGTACTTGGGTACTGGGGCTGATGGCGACTTGGATGGGGGATCACGGCTGGTCGGTCTCCAGTCGCGTGCCCTGGACCCTCAATGGCGGGGATGGTGGGGGATGAAGGTGGTGAAGGGATTGATGACGTGACGCCACCTGTGGTACCTGGTAACTTGTATACCAGTACTGCAGCCGGCCTCTGAGGTGATGGAGTGCAGCTCAGTGTAGTACAGCTCCCCACAGGTGGAACTTTACCTCAGGGCAGCGGGGATGAATGAGGGGAGTTGTAGTAGCGTCTCTGCAGTCAATGCTGTGGGTAGCGGCGGGTAAGCAGGCACACGCACATACGGAGGTCTTTGTTTCGGTACCTTTTACTGGTGACAGGGTAACAGGTACAGTCTAGAGAAGTAACCAGGTTACTACAATGAGGTCCTTCTGCGGGGTCTCTAGTCCTCCTTTGGCCCCTGGTCCTGTGTTTGGTCAGTTTGAGTGTCTCTTTCTATTTACCTCAGGGGGTTTTGTTCCTCCTCGTCCTTCCGGGCTTTTACTGCTGCACTGGATGCCTTGCAGTGACGGACTCCGGTGTCTGGGTGTACTAAAGGGAAACATGGTATGTTCCCTTCTTTAATTTTACTACTCCTCCACTGGCCTCCGATCCTCTCCCAAGGGTACAGCACAGCTGGGTCAGTGTTCCCTGGTCCTGGGCCTGGATCTTTCCCAGCGACCAGCTCCTCACTCCTGCTCTCTCCTCTCTCTGGAACTAACTGAAACTAACTGGGACTAACTGGGACTAACTGACTCCTCCCCTCAGGCCTGGATCTTTTAAAATGGATCTGGCTTAAAGCAGCCAGTAGAGCTCCCCTTCAGGTCTGGGGTGGAAGGTGTTGTGTGCTGTGTGTACAAAGGTGTAAATCCCTCCTTGCAGCGGTGGATCCTGTGGCAATCCCCTGCAAGGGTGCCACATATTGGCCATACGCATTGAATAGACCATTTGCCCCAAATCACTAATGAATGCAATTTTGTGTAGTTGATTTAAAATAATTTTACTGTACATTGCATATACTGACTCTCATAAAATGAGGCCATAGTTATTGGGACAACTATAATATAATCCCATCAACCCTTTCACCTACTTAGGCTGCATACTCACAGTAAGGATACGCAGCGTTTTGGATGCAGCATCTTGCCGCTACGTCCAAAAAGCTGCGTAGTACAGTATAAGCATAGTGCATGGGATTTGCAGAAATCCCATGCCCACTATGCTTAACCCGACCTCAGCGTTTTGACAGCTGTGGTTGTTGTTATCGGCATTCCTCTCCTCCGGAGTCGGAAGCGGCTGCCATCGGGTGACTGCAGGGAGAAGCCACCCCACACTCGCCACACATGGTGAGTACAGGGCGGCTGCGGTCTCGCTGCGGCCACCCACAAGTTCACTCAGGTCCGGAGGACCCTTTGGCTATGTTCACATGTTCAGTTTTTGTTCAGTTTTTCATATCAGTTTTTGCAAGCCAAAACCAAGAGTGGATGAAAAATACAGAAGTGGTAACGTCTTTCTATTATACTTTTTTGCTAATTGTTCCACTCCTGGGTTTAGCTTGTAAATAGTTATGTTTTATGCTGAGTCTGAGCGAATACTCAACGTGTGAATGTGGCCAAATAGAAAGACATCGCCATTTCTTCTATTTTTCATCCACTCCTGGTTTTGGCTTAAATAAACTTATGTGAAAAACTGACCAGCAACTGAACATGTGAATGTAGCCTAACCTAGCAGGGTCAATTGTTGATCTCTAGGTGGAATGAGCTCCCTTCCTCTATAGTCCCTTGCACAGGTGAAATGTTCATGTACACACAAAGACAACACAAGACTAAAGTTGTAGCAGTTTTATTTATTGTCTAAACAGCATACAAGCCATATTCTAAATTGTCAAATTTAGTTTTTGTAAATTTAAGGGTTGTTAGGTCTAAAACTGATTATTCTGCAGACACTCGATGTGACTGCAGACTCATCAATCCTCCCTTCTGTGCTCTGCAAGGTTTTGCTAGGTTCTAAGCCAGATACGGAACCCAATTATGTGGCATGCTTGTTCCTAACAACAACACGACTAGTGTGCACAACCTAGCTCAAGACAAGTATTTGAAGTGGGTGGATCCGACTAGTGGGAGCTTCTATCTAGTGAGTGTGGCATTGCTCCATACACTTGTATTGAGTGAGGCTGCGCCCAATAGGGGCTCTGACAGCAGTGGCTGGAAACATGCATACTGCATAACTGTAGTTTGTCTCCGGTTTACAAACCGTGAATACTCCCAGTGCACAGTGCGGGCCCAGGGAGTATTAATACAGTATGTCTGAATGGACAACCCCTTTCATTTTTTAAAAGATCCAGAACAATTATGGAAAATGTAAATGCATACATTTAAAAATTACTCTTGGGTCAGGGTAGAAAACCTGTAGCTTTATATCAAAAACCATAGAATTCTAACTATTAAACAGATAAATGAAGAAATAAATCAACCAATTAAGTTGAAAAATCAAAAATGATACTAAATAACATCATATGACAAGTGTAAAATGTTCTACTGTTGGCAGCGGATCATTCAGGATACTCTCAAGCTTGTTGACAACAAAACAGAGTTTTAATTAGCACTAAACAGGTACAGATGTGATATGCTTTGTGGCATCAGGAATATATATATATATCCTAAGTGTCTCTGTGCAGCATTAGCAGGCTGCTTCTCCTCTCATGCACAGACACAGAAAACTGGATACAGTCACATGGTCTTTTTTGTGTGTGAGCCTCTGGGAGTGTTTTTTTAATCTAACTTAATAGACAATACACAAACCTAGCAATAGAACACTTACATACACAGGAGTGGAGTTGTTGCACTAAACATATTCCAACACCCCCAGTGAACAACTTCTTATTTTGTTAGTCCCATTTTGGTTCCAAAGTCCTCAAACTTGGCTCTTGGCAATGGTTTTGTCATACCATCAGCTAACATCTTGTCAGACTCGCAATAAACAAATTCTAGTACACCACGTTCCGCTAAGTCACGTAAGTGGTGATGTTTAACGTCAATGTGCTTAGTCCTTGCACTAATCTTCTCACTGCTGGCAAGTTTAATACACCTTGGTTGTCCTCATATACAACTGTTGGCTGAGCTAGTGGCTTGCCGAAATCTTCCAAAAGTTGTTTCATCCAAATAACTTCTTGACTTACATAAGCAGCAGACATATATTCTGCTTCTGTAGAAGACAATGCGACTAACACTTGTTTTCTGCTGGACCAAGAAATTTAATTTTCTCCTAACTTGAACTAGTAACAACTTGTTGATCTCTGATCACTTATATCTCCACCCCAATCTGCATCCCCATATCCTCTGAGAGTGAGATCTCCTGATACAGATATCTTAAGATTTAGCCTTTGAGTTTCCTTAAGATATTGTAGAATTCTCTTAATTGCATTCCAGTCTCTCTGGCGTGGCTTGCTTACATGTCGGCAGAGAATTGCAACTGCAGCTGTAATATCTGGAAGACTTGTGGTTGCTATGTACAGAAGTGCCCCCACTGCTTGTCTGTAACTCTCATTAGTGGGTAGCAGATCTTCTTCTCCTTCCAACTTTAAGTAGGTCGGATGCATTGGTGTTGACACATCTCTGGCTTCTGACATTCCAAACTTGTTTAGGATTGCGGAAATTTTAGAACTTTGATTGAGAAGAAAGCTTCCATCTTCCTCTCTCTGGATGGCTTGTTGAGAATTTCACCTAGCTTTGTAATTTCATGCTTACATGATTACATCGTTTACATATAGGAGAACGTACATCCACTCCTTTCCTACGATTTTCATACACAAACATTGATCAGCTTGAGACCTTTTAAATCCTTCATCAATCAAAACTTTGTTCATTTTTGAGTTCTATGCTCTTGCCGACTGCTTAAGTCCATAGAGAGATTTTTGCATGCTACAAACAAGGTTTTCTTCACCCTTTTTAAGATATCTTTCGGGTTGGCTCATGTACAACTCTTCTTCAATATCACCATGTATGAAGGCTGTATTGATGTCAAAATGTCTCACTGTGATGTCTTGAACTGCAGCTACGGACATTAAAGTTCAGAATGTGGTTTTCTTAACAACTGGAGAAAATGTACCATCATAACCTTCACTATACTTTTGCAAGTACCTTTTTGTGACCAATCTTGGCTTAAACCGGTGAACTTTACCTTCTGAGTCATATTTGTTTTTGAAGACCCACTTACATCCGATATTTCTTTTTCCTTGTGGTAACTCCATAAGCTCCCATGTCTGGAGTTGCTGAAAGGACTCCATCTCTTAATTAGCGGCATTTATCCACTTCTGCTCCCGTGGACAGGCAGTTTTTTCATCTTTTGCCATTACTTTGACTCTGGTTCAGGAATTGTTCTGACAATATAAGAAAGGTGTCTAGCTGGGATACCTTTGTTTGGTCTTTCTTATTGCCTGACTGGAGGTTGACTTGGTTCTTCTGTTTCTTCCTTACTGGCTTCAGAGGTTATCCAGACTATAGTGCCTTATTTTTCAATGTCTGGGTTTGGTGATTGAGATTCTTGTTCTTGTTTCTTGGCTTGAATGACTGGTGTAACTTCATGGAATTTGAGCGAAACAGAGTTCTCATCAATCACTACATCTCTGCTGATTGTTATTGTGTTGCACTGTGAGAGCAGGATTCTGTATCCCTTTTGAGTTTCGCTATAGCCCACCAAGACTCCTTGCTTTGCAGTGATTCCCACTTGTAACGTTTTTCTTTGGGAACATATACAAAAGTTTTCGGTATCAGTGTAAAGGAGAACTGGCAGCATTCGCCGGACTGGGATTTCAAACAACTTTATTCTTTTTCATTCTCCATATAAATGTGGAGGATGGGGGGTCTTTATCAACAACAGGCCGTTTCGCACCTCTTTACAGTGCTTCTACGGGTTGCAATCGCTGTGGTGTGTCTCCAATGAAGGAGGTATCCCTGGGAGGAGGACGGAGGATGAGTGGTGCCCGGCAATTCGGCAATTCCTGAGTGAGGATACACAAACGTTTTGCTTCCAAATTTCCTGAGGTGCTTCAGCTTAGGCTTCTAACAGTTCCATAGTTCATATGGAGTTTTATTTGTGGCTTTACCTGGCAGTCTGTTTTGAAGGTAGCAAGCTGTTATGATTGCTTCTCCCCAATACGTTGTAGGTAGATTTGCATCAAACAGCATACTTCCACTTTCACAGAGGGTGCGGTTCTTTCTCTCTGCAATGCCATTCTGTTCTGGGTTGTATGGAATGGTAGTGTGGAAGACGATTCCATTCTTTTTCAAAATGGTTTGCACCTTAGGACTTGTATATTCAGTCCCATTATCTGCACGCAGGGCTTTTGGCATTCTTCCAAATTTGTTAAACACTATGGCAAGATATTCTTCAAGTTTCTGTGCAACTTCATCCTAACTGTGAAGCAGGTAGGCGACTGTATATCTGGAGAAGTCATCAATAAATGTGAGAAATATCTCTTCTTACTTTGAGTTTGAACACTCATTGGACCACAAACATCTGTGTGTATCAAATCCAGTGGCTGTGTAGATCTAGTGGTGCTTACTTTAGGAAAGGATTTTCAGAACTTTTTCCCCTTAAGACAGCTAGTTCACTTCATCAATTGATTACATTGCTTGATTTCAACACCATTTGCAAGTTGAACTAGCTTCCTTACTGCTTCTGGGTCTCTGTGCCCAAGACATCTGTGCCATACATGGATATGGTTCTTATGCAGATCTTGTTTAATACTGTACACTCTTTCTTTGCATTTTAGCTGATAAAGTTCACTTTGGATTTTTCCTTCTGCAAGAGTGTGACCCTTCTTTGATATAATGCAGCTGTTGTCTTTAAAAGTAACTACATTCCCTTTTTGTGTAAGCTTCTTTACTGACAAAAGATTGCTTTCAAGATTGGGAACATAGAGAACATTCTTTACTGGGATCTTTCTGCTTTGTGCTGAGGAAACTGGACAGTGCAGGTAGCCATCTCCTACTCCTTCTGAAGTCATATAGTGACCATTAGCTAAGATGACCTTTTCTGACTTGCTTCCATCAAGGTCAGTAAAGAAATCCTTGTTATTTGTCATATGGCTGCTAGCACTAGAGACCATACACCATATATGCTTTGCAGATGAGCCTGTACTAGTATTAAATGCAGCTTCAACACATGCAGATTTTTTTTTTAGAGCTGTTTTCACCTTTTCATCACTGTTCTGCTTTTTAAGCTGACTCATTCCTGCTTTCCAAATTCTGCAGTATGCTTTAAGGTGGCCGGTCTTTTTACAGACAAAACATTCACAAGTTTTTCTTAGATTGCTCTAATTTGTAGGAAAGTCCTGTGTCTTTAATGCTGTTTCTGCTGTGGATTCATTGCTGCTTACATTGTGCATTTTTCGCTTGAATTCATTTACAAGCTTGCCTTTGACATATTCTAGTGTGAGCTCATCATCTGGCCATGCATCTAGTGCAGTGACAAGTGTGCCATAACTTTCTGGAAGACCACTTAACAGTAGTGCAGCAACATGAAAGTCTTTAATTTCTTCTCCAATACCCCTGAGACACTCCACAACCTCTAGGGTGTTTCTTATACTATATAGTCCTGCATATTCTGGCCATCACTTACCTTAGACTGATACAGCTTTCTCATGAGATAAGTTCACTGAGTGTGAACAGTTACCAAAATGCCATCAACAATACAGATAGAAACAAGCAGAATCAAATGTGCAGGGCAATGTGGTGGTCAGCCACCTACCATTTCCAAAAATAAGCAAAAAGAGCCAGCACCACCAGGAAAAAACTAGCAATAAAAAAATTGTGCATTGCTTATTTTTAGTACTGGTACATGGCTGACCACAGCTTTGCCCTGCACTCTGGATTCTACTTGTTTTCCATCTGTATTGTTGATGGCATTTGGTAACTGTTCACACTCAGTTACTGCACCCTGCCCTCAGGCTCATTTATTTTATGCTTCATTTGCCTGGACTTGCCTTGCTCTCATTCATGTGTGCTGGTCTGGTGCAGTGAGGGTTAACTCTGAAAAGTCCTGACTCCTGCTACATCAGTGGCAGGTGTGCTGGGCCTGGGTTGGCTCCTTATTCACTTGCAACAGGTTGGCCACTTGAGAACAGGCTGGATATGCACCAGGTAAATGTACCATATATACTCGTGTATAAGCCGACCCGTGTATAAGCCGACCCCCCCACGTTTGCCCCCAAAACCTGGGAAAACCTATTGACTCGTGTATAAGCCGAGGGTGGACCCCAGCACAGGTATACAGCCCCCAGCAGTGTGGTATACAGGCCCCCCCAGTGGTATACAGGCCTCCCCAGTGGTAGTATACAGCAGCCTCCCCAGTGGTAGTGTACATAAGCCTCCCCAGTGGTAGTATACAGCAGCCTCCCCAGTGGTATATACAGGCCCCGCAGTATATACAGCAGCCCCAGTAGTATACAGCAGCCTCCCCAGTGGTATATACAGGCCCCAGCAGTATATATAGCAGCCTCCCCAGTGGTTTACAGCAGCCTCCCCAGTGGTATATACAGGCCCCAGCAGTATTACAGCAGCCTCCCCAGTGGTATATACAGGCCCCAGCAGTATATACAGCAGCCCCAGATGTATACAGCAGCCTCCCCAGTGGTATATACAGGCCCCAGCAGTATATACAGCAGCCCCAGTGGTATACAGGCCCCAGTGGTGTATACAGGCCCCAGTGGTATAAACAGGCCCCAGTGATGTATACAGGCCCCAGTGGTGTATACAGGCCCCAGTGGTGTATACAGGCCCCAGTGATGTATACAGGCCCCAGTGATGTATACAGGCCCAGTGGTGTATACAGGCCCCAGTGGTGTATACAGGCCCCAGTGGTGTATACAGGCCCCAGTGATGTATACAGGCCCCAGTGGTGTATACTGGCCCCAGTGGTGTATACAGGCCCCAGTGGTGTATACAGGCCCTAGTGGTATACAGGAGCCCCCCCATCAGTGGTATACAGGGCCCCCCCTTGCTGACGCACACCTGTAAAGTAATAGATCATTATACTTATCCCTGTCGCTGCCGCTCTGACACCGCGCTCCTCCGGGTCTTCATGCTTCTTCCTCCGACGCACAGACAATGACGTCATTGCCGGCGCCCGCCGGAGGAGGAAGCAGGAAGAAGCATGAAGACCTGGAGGAGCGCGGTGTCAGAGCGGCGGCGGCGACAGGGATAAGTATAATGATCTGTTACTTTACAGGTGTGCGGCAGCAAGGGGGGGCCCTGTATACCACTGATGGGGGGGGGGGGGCGCCTGTATATTGAATGGGGTATAGGGAATACCGTATATGACTCGTGTATCAGCCGAGGGGGGGACTTTTCAGCACATTTTTTGTGCTGAAAAACTCGGCTTATACACGAGTATATATGGTAGCTTTGGATATTCTACTATATTTTTATGTTTGAGGCAGCAATGCACAACTAAAATAAAAAAGTAAAGTGTAAGACTACTCTACTTGAGATGCCTTGATGTGGCAGAGTGGCTAAGAAAGATTGATCAATTTTTTGCCAAAATCTCAAATATTTACATAATACAGTTTGGAGGGAATATGTGCATTGCACAATTTTTTATTGCAAGTTTTTTTCCTGGTGGTGCTCTTTTTGCTTATCATTCAGGATACTCTCAAGCATGTTGACAACAGAACAGAGCTTTAATTAGCAATAAACAGGTACAGATATGATAAGCTTTGTGGAATCAAGAAAATACACATCTTAAGTGTCTCTGTGCAGCTCCAGCAGGCTTCTTCTCCTCTTATGCACAGACACAGGAAACTGTTTACAGTTACATGGTCTTTCCTGTGTGTGAGCCTTTGGGAGTGTTTTTTTTTTTCTCTAACTTTATAGACAATGTGCAAACCTAGCAGTAGAACACTTTCATACACAGTAATGGAGTTGTTGCACTAAACATATTCCAGCATTTATATTATGGACATGACAGCTATATATAAAAGGTCAACTCTTGTTTACTATTCCATCTTTTTGCATGGTATCTTTGTCCATGATGCACAATTGCCGCGTTTTGATGTTTTTATAGAGTGAGAACAAAAGCTGTTCAACAATGACATTAAATAAAACAAATTATTAAAGTGTGAAAGTAAAAATGACTCCGAGGGAGCCTTCTAGCTCTTTTTTGTAAATGTAACAAAAGCAAGATGACCTAAAATAACCTAAAATAAATGTACAGCATTGAACACCCTGTGAGGCTTAGAAGCGATATCCTTGTTAAGGAAAAGTTCAACTACTTTATTTTAGCAGGTATTCAAAAGGTATTAAAAAGATCAGATCTTTAACTGTTTACCTTGAATTAATGGTGCTATAATAATAATAATAATAATAATAATAATTATAATAATAATAATAATAATAATAATAATAATAATAATAATTTAAAACATGACTTTTCAGGCTATTTAATTAATTTAATATGTCTTAAAAAGTTTTCAATCTCGATAGCACTGCGCAACACAAAATAACACATGAATTAGAAAATACAACATGGAGATGATAAGTCACTATCTGACAATATAGCTTTTCCAGAATTATCACTTCTATGAAATTCACTTAAAATTAAAGGGAATTTGGAAAATTACTGTTTTAATTTATATGCGAATGAGTCTTAAATGCTCTGGATGTGTCTCCCCTGCTTACTTCCCCACTGAGCTCCACCTTCATCTATCTGACTGACAGCTCACTGGCTTGACTGCACATCATGTGAGGTGTCATCAAGCAGGAGAAGGTGCTGCTTGGTGAGGTTTAGAGAACGAAAGGCAGAAAATTAGGAAGTACTTTAAAGATGACCTGTCACCCCCCTGCTGCATGGCAATCTAAATGCAGCATTGAATGCAGCATGTCTGCTGCATTCAGGGAAGGGGTTCCCCATGTGTTTGTGTGCTGTATTCCCTGAGATATAGCCTTAGTAAAACTCACTGTTAGAAGCCATGAGGGCATTCCCTGGTGCAGGAGCCAGCTTGATTGTCGGGGGCCATTCCCTCCCCCTCCGCCACTCTGTGCTGCTTCTGCTGTGCTAGCTCTGCCCTCCTCCTCTCTGTCACTCATCCTGCTGCACACAGCATGCAAATCATTTGTCCTGATGTCAGCTCCAGATTCCTGCCCTGCTGTCTGGACAAAGCATAAACAGCACAGCAGGAGGCAGCACAGACAGGCAGAGGGGGAGGGAGTGGCCCCCGTCAATCGAGCTGGCTCCTGCACTAGGGACTGCCCTCATGGCTTCTAACAGTGAGTTTTACTAAGGCTATATCTCGGGTCTCGGGGTACACAGCACACAGACTCATGGGGGACCCACTTCCCTGAATGCAGCAGATATGCTGCATTCAGTGCTGCATTTAGTTTAGTTTAGTGAATGGAAACCCTGGGATTGGGGCAAGTAAATACTGAGCAGCTGGTTAAATCAAACTTGTAATCAAAGTTAATGACCAATACAAGTATATGAAAAACAGAAAAATAAGACTAAAAGGGTACAGGGAGGTGAAGGGTTACAAAGGAAAAGACCTACACTAGTTCAACTAATGAAATTGGTTACTGGACTACACTGTGTTCCAAATTATTATGCAAATTGGTTTTAAGTGTCATAGGGTTTTCTTTTTTTATTTTTTTTCAATGAAACCCATTGATGGTATTCAGGGCAGTATTTAGAGTTCCTGCTGCCCTAGGCACTGTCAGCAGTCGCCCCCCCCCCCCCCCCCGTCATGGCTCCTCCCCCCGTCACGGCCCCTCCCCCGTAATGGCCCCTCCCCCCCATTGCAGGCCCTCACCCCGTCACGGACAATCTTCCCCCCAGTCGCGGCCTTCCACCCCAAGCTTCATGTAGCTTCTACCCCACATTTCATCATGTAGTACATATAAAAGGTTTGTCCAACCACACTACAGAGACATACTGATAGGAGGTTTACATTGTGAGCCCCAATGGGGACAGTGTTGATGATGTATGTAAAGTGCTGTGGAGTGCAGTGTGTAATATAAGTGCAAAACATATTATTCTTAATATGTCGTCACAATACCGGGATCTGAGGATCTTGTATTTCGAGGTCAGGGGCTCTCTGATGCGATGTCGCTGCCTGTCTCGCTGTCTTCCTCTTTTTACATTGTAGTGCGGTGGACAAGAGAGCATTAACTGGTTAATAACAAGAAGTACGGAGAGTGTACTAACTGAGCCATAAACCCTCCCCATACCATGTCCAGCAGACATTGTAGGATTACTATATGGATTTTATTATTAGGGTACGGACACACTGGCGTGAAACTCGGATGAGTGCAATGCGTGATTTCATCGCAGTGCACTCGGACGAATGTTAATCAATGCCTGAGAGCACACTGACAAGCGTCGGACGCTTTTTTCTCAGCCAGATTCAGGATGAGAAAAAAGTCGCAACATTCTACCATGTGCTCAGCTCCGTGCTGTGCAGACAGTGTAGCACCATGTCCTCAGCTCCGTGCTGTGCACAGGCAGTGTAGCACCATGTCCTCAGCTCCGTGCTGTGCACCGTGTACCACCATGTCCCCAGCTCCGTGCTGTGCACAGACAGTGTACCACCATGTGCTCAGCTCCGTGCTGTGCAGACAGTGTAGCACCATGTCCTCAGCTCTGTGCTGTGCACAGGCAGTGTAGCAGCATGTCCTCAGCTCCGTGCTGTGCACAGTGTACCACCATGTCCCCAGCTCCGTGCTGTGCACAGACAGTGTACCACCATCTCCCCAGCTCCGTGCTGTGCACAGTGTACCACCATGTCCCCAGCTCCGTGCTGTGCACAGACAATGTACCACCAAGTCCTCAGCTCCGTGCTGTGCACTGTGTACCACCAAGTCCCCAGCTCCGTGCTGTGCACAGACAGTGTAGCACCATGTCCTCAGCTCCGTGCTGTGCACAGACAGTGTAGCACCATGTCCTCAGCTCCGTGCTGTGTACAGACAGTGTAGCACCATGTCCCCAGCTCCGTGCTGTGCACAGACAGTGTACCACCATCTCCCCAGCTCTGTGCTGTGCACAGTGTACCACCATGTCCCCAGCTCCGTGCTGTGCACAGACAATGTACCACCAAGTCCTCAGCTCCGTGCTGTGCACAGTGTACCACCAAGTCCCCAGCTCTGTGCTGTGCACAGACAGTGTAGCACCATGTCCTCAGCTCCGTGCTGTGCACAGACAGTGTAGCACCATGTCCTCAGCTCCATGCTGTGTACAGACAGTGTAGCACCATGTCCTCAGCTCCGTGCTGTGTACAGACAGTGTAGCTCCATGTCCTCAGCTCCGTGCTGTGCACAGACAGTGTAGCATCATGTCCTCAGCTCCGTGCTGTGCACAGACAGTGTAGCATCATGTCCTCAGCTCCGTGCTGTGCACAGTGTACCACCATGTCCTCAGCTCTGTGCTGTATACAGAGAGTGTACCACCATGTCCCCAGCTCCGTGCTGTGCAGTGTACCACCATGTCCTCAGCTCCGTGCTGTGCACAGACAGTGTATCACCAAGTCCTCAGCTCTGTGCTGTGCACAGACAGTGTACCACTATGTCCTCAACTCCATGCTGTGCACAGTGTACCACTATGTCTCCAGCTCCGTGCTGTGTACCACCATCTCCCCAGCTCTGTGCTGTGCACTGTGCCACCATATCCTCAGCTCCGTGCTGTGCACAGACAATGTACCACCATGTCCTCGGCTCCGTGCTGGGCACAGACAGTGTACCACCATGTCCTCAGCTCTGTGCTGTGTACCACCATCTCCCCAGCTCTGTGCTGTGCACAGACAGTGTACGGTACACTGTCTGTGCACAGCACGGAGCTAAGGACATGGTGGTACACTGTGCACAGCACGGAGCTGGGGAGATAGTGGTACACTGTCTGTGCACAGCACGGAGCTGGGGAGATGGTGGTACATTGTCTGTGCACAGCACGGAGCTGAGGATATGGTTGCACACTGTCTGTGCACAGCACAGAGCTGGGGAGATGGTGGAACACAGCACGGAGCTGAGGATATGGTGGTACACTGTTTGTGCACAGCACAGAGCTGGGGAGATGGTGGTACACTATCTGTGCACAACACGGAGTTGAGGACATGGTGGTACACTGTGCACAGCATGGAGCTGGGGAGATGGTGGTACATTGTGTGCGCAGTACAGAGCTGACGACATCCCAGAAGAGACAGACAGGCCACAGACAGGGGGCGGGACACCACTGAGCCCACCTGGAAGAACCACAACTCCCAGCACCCAACACACTGCCCAGAAATCATATAGGACAGGCAGGAGAACTACAACTCCCAGCATGCCACACCCTGCCAACACAGGAAGGTGGCGGCAGCTGCATGGAGGCAGACACACGGTACAGCCGCCATTATCACCACACACAGCGCCAGCCACAGCCCCAGTCCTCCTGCACACCCCATCCTCCTCTCCTCTGCGCCTCCTGTTGCTCTTCTATCCTCCTGCACCCCCATCTTCCTCTCCTCTGTCCTCCTGCACCCCCGTCCTCCTCTCCTCTGTCTTCCTGCACCCCCATCCTCCTCTCCTCTGTCCTACTGCACCCCGGTCCTCCTCTCCTCTGTCCTACTGCACCCCCGTCCTCCTCTCCTCTGTCCTCTTGCACCCCTGTCCTCCTCTCCTCTGTCCTCCTGCACCCCTGTCCTCCTCTCCTCTGTCCTCCTGAACCCCATCCTCCTCTCCTCTGTCCTACTGCACCCCTGTCCTCCTCTCCTCTGTCCTCCTGCACCCCCGTCCTCCTCTCCTCTGTCCTCCTGCACCCCGTCCTCCTGTACCTCCTGCTGCTCCTCTATCCTCCTGCTCCATCCTCCTCTCCTCTGCCCATCCTGTTGCTCCTCTATCCTAGTGCACTCCCGTCCTGCTCTCCTCCATCCTCCTGCACCCCCGTCCTGCTCTCCTCTGCCCCTCCTGTTGCTCCTCTATCCTCCTGCACCCCCATCTTCCTCTCCTCTGTCCTCCTGCACCCCCGTCCTCCTCTCCTCTGTCCTCCTGAACCCCTGTCCTCCTCTCCTCTGTCCTCCTGCACCCCTGTCCTCCTCTCCTCTGTCCTCCTGCACCCCCATCCTCCTCTCCTCTGTCCTACTGCACCCCTGTCCTCCTCTCCTCTGTCCTCCTGCACCCCCGTCCTCCTCTCCTCTGTCCTCCTGCACCCCATCCTCCTGTCCCTCCTGCTGCTCCTCTATCCTCCTGCTCCATCCTCCTCTCCTCTGCCCATCCTGTTGCTCCTCTATCCTAGTGCACTCCCGTCCTGCTCTCCTCCATCCTCCTGCACCCCCGTCCTGCTCTCATCTGTCCCTCCTGCTGCTCCTCTTGCACCCTCGTCCTCTCCTTTGTTCCTCATGCTGCTCAGCTGTCCTCCTGGACCCCTGTCCTCCTGCACCCCTGTCCTCCTATCCTCTGTCCCTCCTGCTGCTCGGCTGTCCTCCAGCACCCCTGTCCTGCTCTCCTCTGTCTCTCCTGATGCTCCTCTTGCACCCTCGTCCTCCTCTCCTTTGTCCCTCCTGCTGCTCGGCTGTCCTCCTGGACCCCCGTCCTCCTCACCTCTGTCCTCCTGCACACCTGTTCTCCTCTCCTCTGTCCCTCCTGCTGCTCGGCTGTCCTCCTGCACCCCGTCCTCCTCTGTCCCTCCTGCTGCTCCTCTTGCACCCCTGTCCTCCTCTCCTTTGTCCCTCCTGCTGCTCCTCTGTCCTCCTGCACCCCTGTCCTCCTCTCCTTTGTGCCTCCTGCTGCTCCTCTGTCCTCCTGCACCCCTGTCCCTCCTGCTGCTCCTCTGTCCTTCTGCACCCCACAACTCACACACAGAGACACAAATAGAGACACAACTCACACATACACATCACACACACAACACACACAGACACAACTCACACAGAGACACATCTCACAGAGACACAACTCATAGAGACACAACTCAGAGACACAACTCAGAGACACAACTCATAGAGACACAACTCAGAGACACAACTCACAGAGACAACTCACACACAGACACATCACACACACAACACACAGACACAACTCACACAGAGACACAACTCAGACACAACTCACGCACAGACACATCACACAGACACAACTCACACATAGAGACACAACTCATAGAGACACAACTCACACACAGACATCACACGACATACAGACACACAACTCACTCACAGAAGACACACAGGCACACACAGAAGGTACACATACAGACACAATTCACACACAGAAGACACAGGTACACAACTCACACACAGAAGACACATATGGATACAACTCACACATACAGATACCCAACTCACACACAGAAGACACACAGGCACACACAGAAGGTACACATACAGACACAATTCACACACAGAAGACACAGGTACACAACTCACACACAGAAGACACACATATGGACACAACTCACACATACAGATACCCAACTCACACACGGAAGACACAACTCACACACAAAAGGCACACAAACAGACACAACTCACACATAGAAGACACAGGCATACAACTCACACATAGAACACAAACAGACAACTCACACAAGACGCAACTTACACACAGAAGACACAACTCACACACAAGACACATACAGCTCACACACAGAAGACACAAGTCACACACAGACATACAAGTCACACAGATGATACACAACTCACACACAGAAGACACAGACACAACTCACACAGAAGACACACAACTCACTCAAACACACATACAGACACACAACTCACACACACATTTTACAGATACCTTACACATACACACACTTCTTTCTGCTGCAGGAAGGGGGTACATATTCAGCTTCCCCTGCTCCCAGCAGCTGAGTCCCAGCCCCTCCCCCACTCCCTCCTTCTCTCTGCCTGGACTGTGCACAGCAGGTCTGTCACCTTGTTACCCGGAGGCTGGAGCTGCTTCTCCTCATCCTCCAGCACATGTCGCTCCTCTTTCCTCTAATCCTCTGTCGGCTCTCACTTCTTCCCGCGCAGTGCAGGAGCAGGGCAAGAGGACCAATGAGCTCTTCTATCAGTCTGATGTGAGAGCGTTCATTGGCCAGTGTTCTTGTCCCCTGATTGCTGAACACATTCCTAAGCAGTTGTTAAAGTGCACGTTCCCCTAGTAAGAATCGGCACCACAGGAGATGTCAGGGGAGAGATGAGTGGCCCAATATAGGCACCGGCCGCCATCTGACAGAACGGCCATCCCGCAGATGCCACTGCCGGCCCCCATTTATCAACAGGTGGCGCCGCTTGAGGCAGAAGCCTTCTGAAATTGCCTAATAGATGCGGCCCTGACGGCGTTGACACAAAGCTGGGGCGATGTGCTGCCAGACAGTGCCGCCTCTGCCCGGTCCTCCGCAGGAACATCTCTCTCTCTGACAGTCTCCTCCGCAGCGGGCCCCTCCAGGCTACTTCTCTCTTCCTGCGGGTCTGTTCGCTGCCTTCTGCAGCCTGGGTGAGGTGGGCAAGCCTGTTGACGACCGGGAAGGGGTGGGGGGGATGAGGGAGCGGGGCTTATGACCCCGCTGACACAGGGCAGGAAAATAAAAAATAAAAAAAAATAAAAAAAAAAAACGCTGAGACGCCACCCCCTATGAATGGCGCCGCCCTATGCACGTGCCTACGGGTGCCTAATGGCAAACACGGCCCTGATGGTATTGTGTCTCAGGGTTCTTTGGATCATTCTCAGATATCAATCTCTCAATCTCAGATATCTGTGATAATTAGTTTGGCAGGTGAGCCTAATAAAAGGAAAACTGGGTTTTCCACAATATTACGCAGGCCACAGTTTTCAAGTAACATAGGAAAGAAAAACGATCTCTCTGCTGCCGAAAAGCAACAAATAGTGCAGTGCCTTGGACAAGGAATGAAAACATTTGATATTGCACGAAAACTTAAGCGTGATCATCGTATTGTGAAGAGATTTGTTGCTGACTCTGACCACAGATGTGTTCATGCAGATAAAGGCAGAATGAGGAAGGTTTCTGTCAGGCAAGTTCATCAGATTAAGAGAGTAGCTGCTAAAAAGGCCTTACAAACCAACAAACAGATATTTGAAGTTGCTGGTGCCTCTGGAGTCCCTCAAAACTCAAGGTGTAGGATCCTTCAAAGGCTTGCTGTGGTGCATAAACCTACTATTCGGCCACCCCTAAACAGTGCTCACAAGCAGAAACAGTTGCAGTGGGTCCAGATATACGTGATGACTAATTTTCAAACAGTCATGTTTACTGATGAGTGCCGAGCAACCCTGGATGGTCCAGATGAATAGAGTAGTGGATGGTTAGTGGATACCACCATGTCCCAACAAGGATGCGACGTCAGCATGGAGGTGGAGGCTTTGGATGTTTTGGGCTGGAATCATTGGGAAACAACTTTAAGGTTCCTGAAGGTGTGAAATGACCTTTGCAACGTATATAGAGTTTCCAACTGAGAACTTTCTTCCATGATACAAAAAGCAAAAACGTGCCTTTAGGAGCAAAATCATCCTCATGCATGTCAATGCACCAGCTCATGCTACAAAGAATACTTCTGTACCATTGGCTGTTATGGGCATAAAAGGAGATAAACTCATGGTGTAGCCACCATCTTCCCCTGACCTCAACCCTATGGAGAACCTTAGGAGTATAATCAAGCAAAACATCTATGAGGGAAGGAAGCAGTTCACATCAAAACAGCAGCTCTGGGAGGCTATTCTGACATCATCCAAAGAAATACAAGCAGAAACTCTCCAGAAACTCACAATATCAATGGATGCTAGAATTGTGAAGGTGATATCAAAGTAGGGTTCCTATGTTAACATGTAACTTGGCCTGTTAGGATGTTTTGGAGTTAAATAGCTTTTTCGATGTATACTCTAACGGGTGATGACTTTAATTACACTGACTGTCATTTGCACCAACCATTTAGAAAAATCAGAGAAAAAGAACATTTGCATAATAATTTGGAACACAGTGCATGAGCAAAGAGATCAAGACAGTCTGACAAGCAGAAAAATTCTGGGTCAAAAATGTTACATATGAACAATGAAAATAATGCTCTATAGGAATTTTTTTCATGTATCTACACCTATTCACTACAACCTTGTTAAAAATCGCTGTTAACAAAATACTAGAGGTCATTTTGTGAGGTATACACAACTACTGTAACACGCCCCAGGGAATTGGGGTACCTGGTTCCGGGCATTAATTTACTCGGGATGTCACTGAGGCCTGTGCCTGGTCCTGTGACCCTGGTGGTCACTGAAAAAGGGGAACAGTCAATAAAAATAATAAAAATAGTGATTTGTGACACCACCTACGGTTCCGGTAATGTTATCGATGCTGCAGGACAGTCCTGCGGGGTGATGGTGGAGCAGCAAGAAGGTTACGTAGGTCCCCGTAGGTGGAGCGGGATCACCAGGGCAGTAGTGGAAGTTAATGATGGTTTCAGACAGGGATGCAGCTGCGCCAGGCCTTGTCACTGATCCTGCTCCCTGCTGCGGTCGGCAGCTCCTCAGAGGGAGATACAAAAGGACGCCACACAGTCTTTTTACTCTGTACAAGTCTACTGGCAGTTCTTAATAACACAGTCCTTTCGGGTCTGCCTGGCCTGTGTAGTCATCGGGATTTAAGATGATTTACTTAGGACACTCATTGGAATGCCTGCTGTTCCTGTCCGGTCACTTCCTGCGCTCTCTCCTGTCTCCCTCAGTGCTCCTGCGCACAGAGCCTGACGTCAGCTCCCACGGATCTCTCAGTGGAGGACTCTTCTCCGGGTCCCCCAGACCCTATACGGTGCCTTTTTCTGGATGCGCCGGGGATCGGCCGCAACTTCCTCTAGATGCTTGGGCCTCTGGTTCGACCGCTAGGGGTAGACACCCACACCGTTCTCAGACCCGGTCCTCTGTTTCAGGACAGATCCCTCCAGTCGGTAATTGTACCGACTCCGGATTCAGGCGCACCGCACTACCTGGTGCCCATAGGATTCCCTTCCTTCCTGACGGCTTGTCCACTGTCCTCCACTCCTCACTCCCCTATGTAGCTTTCTGACTGGCCTCACGTTCCTCCTACCCACACACATTTTTACCCTGTCACTGCTCTCATGGGACTGGGTCCTCCCTAAAGCGGGTCCATCCACTGTCCCCTACCTATGGTGTGTGTGGATGTGTGTTATGAGGGTCCCTTATGCAGCATCCCAATTCCTCAGTCACTGGAACACTGCACACTCTTTCATGGGTGCAGTACCCCTCCATGGTGTCCCGGCCAGTGGGGCACCACATTCCCCCTTGGTTAAACTCACTCGTCTGCGAGTGACCCGAACTGGTGCAGATTAAAATTTTTATTAACATGCAAACAACATTACTCAGTGCTTTTCTTCCCTTACGGGAGGTACTTCACTTTTAATGTTACTGGGTCAACGGGACCAACAAATGAAAACAATTCAAAAACATTTACTTCCGGCCAAAACGGGAATGGGTTGCAGTACAGTCATTGTCTCACTTTCAGTAGTGTCTTTTTCACCACCAGGCTGTCTTAAAGGCACAGTATTACAGAGTCCAATGGCTTAACCAGTTACAGTCCAGAGGCTAAACAGCTTACTAAAAGTTCACATCATGCCCACAAAAGTCTGGCATCATACATAAAGAACTATATACAGCGGGCTCATTCCTTTACAGTCACTCCACAACTTTATATACCCGCAGGGCGTACCACCCTCTAAGGCCTACATGCCGCTTGCAGTTTACCCTCTCATGCGATACAGGTCTCTGTCCAGATGCCCTTTTGGGAGGTGAGCCTCCACATCTCTCTGGCTCACAAAGACCTCCTCATACAGGCCTGGCTCTCGGATGAAACCCACCCGTTGTCCAAGTTAAACATGACCACCGTACCTGTCTTACAATCTTCACGCAGGTGACAGTCCTGTCACTCCTCCCATGGGACTGGGTCCTGCCTAAAGCGGGTCCACCCACTGTCCCCTGCCTAGGGTGTGTGGATATGTGTTATGAGGGTCCCTTATCCAGGATCCCAATTCCTCAGTCACAGGAATACTACACACTCTTTTATGGGTGCAGTACCCCTCCGTGGTGTCCCGACCAGTGGGGCAACTGCACACACTCAAGGTTTAAAGCTGGTCTACATTAAATCAGCTTCTGGGGTCTAAACATATATACAATAAATCTTTGGGGCACCAAGGTATAATCCTGATATCAAATTATGCTCCCAAATGAACTTTCAAAATTAAGTCCACAGGCCTATCACATGCAACCTAGCTCATAATGGTATCCAATAAGTAACACTAGGTAGAATGAAGCATACAGACCTAGCTGCTGAGACCCAGGATGAGTGTCACCTGCACCAGTAGATAGTTCCAACACACCTTGCCCAATGCGTTTTGCCAGTATCTTCGTTGAGAGGCTGAGATGTGCATCTAATTGGAATCCATGTATATCAAAGCCTAGACTAATTACCTAAAGTGTTTCACCATACACGGCACGTGTCCCGCCAAGATCAACAAGGAAGCGAAAGTTCCCCCTCCTGTTCCCGCAGGTGGGGGGCATTTTCTGGCCGTGGGCACCATGGCAACGTGATGCCATGGTGTCTGGGCATGTCCACGCCTCCCTAGCCTATGCGATGACTTAGAAGGCAGAGCTTACCCACGTCAGCAGACATGCACACAATGGGAAACAGAGAAGAATAGAGGCTGGAAGAGAACCAGCAAAGAAAGGAAGAGGAGCGTGGAGAGGTAAGCAAAGTGCAAGCCAGCAAGAACAGGCCAGTAAAAGCTTCTTCAATAGCACCAAGACCACACTACCAGAGGGCTAGAAAGAGACCCCTAAAGTCTTTGTGGGGCGAAACTGGAAGCTGTTTAAAGTTAAAAACATCATAAATATCTTAGTGTGACTACACCCTAATGTGACACAAAATTCATTTTTTAAATGTTCTTCGGCTCATTCGCCATACATTCCCTCATCTTGAGCGATGTACATCCAAATAAATGCATCCTCATCCTTTTGCCAATCATGACACCTTGACTAGATATCATTAAAGAGAACCTGTCAGCTAGTTTATGTCCCTCCAGCTATCACTGGCTGTAGCTGCAGCTTTATAATACTATTCTAATCATCCCTGTCTGAGCTCATAGTGTTATGTGAAAGGTGAAAATAAAAGCATTTATACACTTACATTTCCTTATGTAATGAGGCAGTCTGTCTCCAGCTTGAAGGACAGAGACTGTTTGGCAGGTTAATAGTTAACATTTCAGCCTTATGTTAGAACATATTGGGAGACCTGATGTGATGTCATAACCATGTGACTACAATAGGCGGAGCTAAGTTTCCATAGGACATAAGTTTGCTCGCATAGCTCCGCCCACTATGGTCACATGATCGTTACATCACACAGTTCCTTTAGCCATGCAAGTTAATAGTGAGTTAACTATTATCCAGCCAGACTGAAATGTAAGAGTACAAATGCTTTTTTTCACCTTTTCCATTATACTCTGAGCTCAGACAGGGATGATTAGAATAGTATAATAAGGGGGCAGTGGCTTGCCTGCTGAAGATGGCGGTCGCATAGAGTGGGAGCTCCGCATCCTCGGTGCAAGAAGTGGCTCACAGCACCTTCTTTGACAGTCTATCCGGCTCCCTCTCACTGCCCAGTACCTTCGGTACCCCTGGTGAGTCTATGGGGAAGTCCAGGCCCGCCTCACGCGAACAGGCTAAGCAGGTGACAGATTTCTTTGACGGCACCCGGCTTCCTGCCGACACACTAAACATGGCGCCTCCATCCCCCCACGCTGCTCGTGCTGCAAGCCCCCTATTAGCTCTGTCGCGCAGGAACAGACTAAAGCCCCTATTACTTCGGACGTCATGAGAGACATGCTAGCCACTCTCCGCTCATCCCTCCAGGATGACATGCGAAACATGCTGGCGGAGATCAGGGGGGATGTGGAGGAGTTGAGGGCCCGTACTGACCACCTAGAATGCAAGATGGCTGAATTGATTACCTCCCACAATGAACTGTGGGATGCGCATGAATCTCTCCAACAAACTGCTTTTAAGACATAAACCAAGACCCTAGAACTGGAGGACAAGTCTAGGAGGAATAATATTAAGCTGAGGGGAGTTTAAGAGTCCGCCCTGCCTGCAGAGCTAAGGTCCTTTTTATAGGACTTTATTATGGCCGCCATGCCTCATGTGGATAGAAAGGACTTGACCACATTCATCGAGTGCCAAAGCCTGCCTCCCTGGGCCCCTCCATCCCCAGAGACTTCCTGGCTCATTTTTTAAATTAAAAGAAGACTTTCTGCATGTCCTGAGAGGAAACCCCGGTCTCCCCACTAAGTTTGCTCATCTCTTGGTCTCTCCCCGAGCACCCTGGACCTCAGGAGGGCCTTTACCCCTTACACTGCTGTGTTACGGGATAAGGGGATCCCTTATTGCTGGAGCTTCCCTACGAGATTGCTTATACGTAAAGATGGATCCACTTCCTTGTGCTCATTGCCTGAGCAAGCTGCCAAATTGCTGCAGAAATGGGAGATGTTGCCTCCGGACTTTCAGCCTCCAGCTGATGGGTCCAGTTCCTCGGCTCGCCCTCCTAACAAAAGGCGGCTGGAGTGGGAGATCGCCTGGGGAATCTGTTTACCCTTTGCTCCTTGGATGCCTTCCCGTTTATGACTTGGACTGCCTAGGTGTTCACCGACTTGATTTGGTGTTCTGGGTCGTCTGCCCCTTTAAGTGACTTTTGTTCACTTTTGCTCCGTTTCAGGTTTAAAGGTTCCTGGTTGTTCAAGTTGATTTGTTCCCCCTTTTCTCCCTATCCCCTCCCACCCTTCCTTCCCCTCACTTTTTGTCTCATGTCTTTTTCCCCAACTCAGGTTTGCCAGTACTTATGTTAAGCCATTGTCTCACAACACTAGCATTATCGTTGCTATTTTTACGACTTCATTATGAGTATTTCATTGTGTTCCGTCAATGTTAATGGACTGAATTCGCCTGGTAAGAGGTCGGTGGTGTGGAGGCAGTTGTCTAAGGAGTTTCATGATGTGGTCTGCATACAAGAGACCCATTTGCTCACCCATGATAATGTCAGGATGCACTCCAGCCTCATCCCCACCAGTTTTTTGTGAACAACTCGTCTAAAAATGCGGGAGTAGCAATCTTTCTCTAAAAAGGTGGCCTTCCAGCTACAGAGCTCTGTCCAGGACCCCCAAGGTAGATATCTTATTGTTACATGTCTATTGAATAACATCCCGTACACCATAGCCTCTGTCTACAGCTCTAATACAGGTCAAACAACCTTTTTGAAAAAATTCCTTCAGGTCCTGAGTCCTCTTAAATGTGGTTACTCAATTGTAGCTGGTGATTTTAATATCCCTATGTCCAGACAACTGGACTGTTCGGTCCCCTCTCGTTCCAGGGAAGAGATAGGTGCTTTGATGACTTCCCATAATTTACATGACATCTGGAGATACTTACATGTGACGAGCGTGACTTTACTTTTATGTCCCCGAGACACCACACTTAGGGTACCTTTACACATGGCTACATTTGTAGCTTGTCACCAGGTAACTTATTGGTTGCAATGAAATCATGGATACATGATTCCATTTGTACACAGCAACAAGATAGAACCATGTATCCATGATTTCACTGCAACCAGTAAGTTACCTGGTGACAAGCTACAAATGTAGCGGTGTGTAAAGGTACCCTTATAGTAGACTTGATTTCTTTCTTGAGGATGATGTGGCGTTACCGCATTGTGTCTTGGCGGACATTGGCAATATTTCATGGTCAGATCATGCTCTGTTAACCTTAGGAATCTCAGATCCGTCAAAACTCTGCCCCCCAGTAAAATGGCGTCTTAACGAATATTTGCTCTCTATACCCTCCAACTCTAGCTTCCTTGAAACATTTAGAAGCCCTGCAAAAACATTCCCTTCCCCCTCTCCGATCGTTCTGAAGGAACTTCTTAAAACTCTGCTATCCAGGGCCAAAAAAGACATTAGGAAATCTAAATCTAAGTATTATACTATGGGTGACAAAGCGGGATCTCTGTTGGCCAGGAGGGTAAAAAAATTAGAGTTACGCTCCAAAATCCCTTTTCTAATTAAACCTGACAAGTCTCACGTCTATAATCCGATCAAAATTGCGGAGGAATTTGCCTCTTAGTACACTTCCTTATATAACCTTAATGATGACCCTCATGTCCCACAGCCCTCCAATTAAGCTATCACTTCTGTTTTAGACAAGGCGAAGCTTCCCAGAATTCCCTCTTCCCAACTTTCGGCATTAAATGCACCCCTTACTGAATCGGAAATTTCACAAGTAGTCCGCTCAGCTAAGAAAAAGTCAGCCCCCGGCCCAGACGGTTTTCCCTTCTCGTATTATGCCCAGTTCCTCCCATTGGTCTCCCCATACCTTCTCAGGTTATTTAACAGATGGCAGGCGGAGTGTGCAATTAAACTTGAGGATCTAGAGGCCACAATATCGACCCTACCAAAGCCGGGTAAGCCCTCAAGTTCTCCTGGAGACTTCCGTCCAATTGCCCTCCTAAACTGTGACACAAAAATTTATGCTAAAATTTGGGCCAATAGGCTTATGTCCATTCTTTCCCAGGTTTCATCCCAACCAGGTTGGGTTCATACCGGGCCGCCAAACTAGGGAAAGGACGAGGCGTCTCATTGATCTTCTGGACATGGTGGAGAGTGGGCGCCTCCCCAGTGTATTCCTGTCCCTTGATGCTGAAAAAGCTTTTGACAGTGTACACTGGGGATTTATAGCGGCGGTGCTACAGAGGTACGGTTTCTCTAGTGGAGTAGAGCGGACTTTGATGGCACTTTACTCCAACCCTTGTGTCTCGGTCTGTGCCTCAGGATTCCGCTCATCCAGATTTGCAATTACCAATGGCACCCGACAAGGTTGCTCCCTCTCCCCCCTCATTTTCGAGTTGACCATGGAGCCCCTCGCTGCTATCATCAGACAGGATCCCCGTATTAAGGGTATTCCGGTGGGAGATGTAGAACACAAAATCAGCCTCTATGCCGACGATGTGGTCCTGATCTGTGTCGACCCTGCTGGATCGTTGGATGCGATCACCTCTGTTCTAGGGGAATTCTCCTTAGTCTCCTTCTACAAGCTCAATTTAACTAAAACTATCTTCTTCCCCCTATTCCTCCAAACTGCTGCTCAAATCCAAATTCAATCTACTTATCCCTTTATTTAGTCTCCTGAGGGCTTCACGT
>JARQOC010000005.1:380853919-380970476 GCA_033576535.1 Allobates femoralis | reverse complement strand
CCTTTAGCAATGTAGTTGTTGAATATTAAACTTAATTATTAAAAGTACAAATTGTCTAATAATTATGCACAAAGTGTACACATGAGCAAATTTAATGAAAAGAAAAGTAGGCTACTTTGAGAGTACCACTGAGCAAATGTGTAGTATTTTAGAGACAAATGATTTAGCAAATTGCATAATTTAAAAAAATGCAAACTAAATAAAGTTAGAATAACTTTGCATGTCTTTTGAAAATTTTGTATTAATCCCCCAGAGGTTTGAACATAAATCTTGCATAGTGACTGCACAGCAGACTATTCTTCAGAAGCCAAATAAAAACTATACATGAGGTAAGAAAACCATGATAAACTAAACATGAATGGGCATATGGTTTTTGAGACAGAAAATTAAAATATAACATGTTATACACAATTGAAATGACATTACAGGAGTAGTTCTTAATGTAGTATTTTCTTTTTTTTTAGTACTCAGTCGAGAGGAAATTAAAACATTTCAGTAAATATATTATATGTGAAATAGCAATGTAGTTAAAGAATAGCATAAATTAATTGAGTTTTGAATTGATGAAAATAAATGTTATAGTAGAAAATAAAATAATTAATATGTTTCTATTCACTGACTTATCTCTTGTTTAGGGATGGGTGAATACTAAATTACTCGGACTCGCTAGACTCTAATGAGTAGGATCCCGATACTCGTTACTCGTTGCGAGTCTAGCGAGTCCAATGTAAATGAATGGGGAAGCGAGTATTGCAGCGGTTCCTCTGCTGCTGGCAGCAGAGGAAAAACCTGCAATTCCACATTTTATTCTTTAAAAGCCAGCAGCAAAAAGCTGTGGGCTTTTAAAGAATAGTTAAAAAAAAAAACGGATTGAACCGGATTGAACCGGTCCGGTTCAATCCTGTCCCATAGACAGTCATGTTAAAGTTAACCTGATTGAACCTGACCGGGACAATCCGATTTGTTTTAACATTGATGTCTATGGTACCTGATTGAACCTGACAGGGTCAATCCGGGACAAACCGGTTCAAAGAAGTAGAGGGATAGAATTTACAATTGATATTCATTGGACTCGTTACTGTGCGAGTAATCGCAATGAAATTCGCAGAGTAAGGAGTCGGCTGAGTACCCTACTACTCGCAGAGTAGCAAGTAGTAACGAGTAGATTCGCCCATCCCTACTCTTGTTCCTTTGCCTTTTCTGAATCCTACTTGTTCTTCTGGCAGCTCTCTGTGAAAGTGAGGTGTAGTCATCTTTGCAGCATCTTCAGCAGTATTTAGATGACTTGAGGTATGAGCACAATAATCCAATAGTTTGAACCTTTCTTTGAAATAGGAATAAACACTGGTCAACATAAGTGCATATTCCTATTTTGAACAAGGGAAATGCCACTGACTGTGGCAACTATCGGACTGTTGCACTCATACCTTATGCCAGTAAAATACTACTGCAGATTCTACAAAGATGGTTAACCTAACTTTCACAAAGAGCTGACATAGGAACAAGCAGGTTTCAGAAAAAAGCAGAGGAACAAGAGATATCATGTCAGTGAATAGAAATATTTCAAACGTTTTAATAACTTTATTTTCTATTATAACAGTTATTTTTACCAACTGAAAATTCAATTGAGGCTAGGGTCACACATAGCAATCCGTTTTTGGAAGTGTTTTCCATACCAAATCTGTTTTTCCTAGGCTGCTTTTTGTGCCTCCTGTGCCCCTGAACATTTTTGGGACTTTGCCATTTTTTACATAAACAATGCTCTAAAAAACAGATCCATTTTTCCACAGGGCCCAGTGTTAAAAAAAACTGGTCAGTTTTTTTACTGCACCCAAAAACGTTCCTACCAACGTTTTGGGGTCTAAAAATCCTCTTAGCAAAGCTTTTGGGTTTAAAAAACCTCCTAGCAACGTTTTTGGTGCAGAAAAAACGGATAGGGTATTTATTACATATAATCTGTTTTTGCATCAGTTTTTGGACTTAGAAAAAAAAATGCAAAAACTGATGCCAAAAATGGACCAAGGGCTTATGTGTGACCCTAGCCTCATACAGTTGTGGCCAAAAGTATTGACACCCCTGCAATTCTGTGAGATAATACTCAGTTTCTTCCTGAAAATGATTGCAATCACAAATTCTTTGGTATTATTATCTTCATTTAATTTGTCTTCAATGAAAAAACACAAAAAGAATTGTCCTAAAGCCAAATTGGATATAATTCCACACCAAACATAACAAAGGGGGTGGACAAAAGTATTGGAACTGTTAGAAAAATCATGTGATGCTTCTCTAATTTGTGTAATTGACAGCACCTGTAACTTACCTGTGGCACCTAACAGGTGTTGGCAATAACTAAATCACAATTGCAGCCAGTTGACATGAATTAAAGTTGACTCAACCTCTGTCCTGTGTCCTTGTGTGTACCACATTGAGCATGGAGAAAAGAAAGAAGACCAAATAACTGTCTGAGGACTTGAGAAACCAAATTGTGAGGAAGCATGAGTAATCTCAAGGCTACAAGTCCATCTCCAAAGACCTGAATGTTCATGTGTCATCAAGAAGTTTAAAGCCCATGGCACTGTGGCTAACCTCCCTAGATGTGGACAGAAAAGAAAAATTGACGAGAGATTTCAACGCAACATTGTGCGGATGGCGGATAAAGAACCTCGACTAACATCCAAACAAGTTCAAGCTGCCCTGCAGTCCGAGGGAACGACAGTGTCAACCCGTACTATCCGTTGGCGTCTGAATGAAAAGAGACTGTATGGTAGGATACCAAGGAAGACCCCACTTCTTACCCCGAGACATAAAAAAGCCAGGCTGGAGTTTGCCAAAACTTACCTGAGAAAGCCTAAAACGTTTTGGAAGAATGTTCTCTGGTCAGATGAGACAAAAGTAGAGCTATTTGGGCAAAGGCATCAACATAGAGTTTACAGGAGAAAAAAGAGGCATTAAAAGAAAAGAACACGGTCCCTACAGTCAAACATGGCGGAGGTTCCCTGATGTTTTGGGGTTGCTTTGCTGCCTCTGGCACTGGACTGCTTGACCGTGTGCATGGCTTTATGAAGTCTGAAGACTACCAACAAATTTTGCAGCATAATGTAGGGCCCAGTGTGAGAAAGCAGGGTCTCCCTCAGAGGTCATGGGTCTTCCAGCAGGACAATGACCCAAAACACACTTCAAAAAGCACTAGAAAATGGTTTGAGAGAAAGCACTGGAGACTTCTAAGGGGGCCAGCAATGAGTCCAGACCTGAATCCCATAGAACACCTGTGGAGAGATCTAAAAATGGCAGTTTGAAGAAGGCACCCTTCAAATATCAGTGACCTGGAGCAGTTTGCCAAAGAAGAAACTCATTGATGGTTACCGGAAGCGGTTGATCACAGTTATTTTGGCTAAAGCTTGTGCAACCAAGTATTAGGCTGAGGGTGCCAATAATTTTGTCTGGCCCATTTTTGGAGTTTTGTGTGAAATGATCAATGTTTTGCTTTTTGCTTCATTCTCTTTTGTGTTTTTTCATTGAAGACAAGTTAAATGAAGATAATAATACTAAAAATAATACTTAAGAATTTGTGATTGCAATCATTGTCAGGAAGAAACTGAGTATTATCTGACAGAATTGCAGGGGTGTCAATACTTTTGGCCACAACTGTATATGTTGTTCTTTAATCACATTGCTATTTTACATCTAATATATTTATTCACTAAGTGCCAAAAAATAGAAAATGGTTCATTAAGAATTAGGCCTGTAATTTAATTTCAATTGTGTATAACATTTTACATTGTATGTAATTGTTAACATTTGATGGATAATGGAAAAGACCAAAGAAGATAACAAAGAGATCTATTTTTGCTTCATCGACTACAGCAAAGCCTTTGGCTATGTTGATCACCTGAAACTTGGAATACAGTGAAGGATATAGGTGTGCCAAACCATCTGATAAGCCTCATTAGGAACCTTTACATCAACCAGGAAGCAACAGTCCGAACGGAATATGGTGACACAGCATCATTCAAAGTAGAGTGAAGTTTTTGACAAGGCTGCATCTTAATATGAGTTTTCATCCATGTCTCTTCAATTTATATGCAGAAGCTATTTTTAGGAAGGCTGGACTTGTTGAAAAAGAAAAAGAAATCTAAATTGCCGGATGTATCATTAATAGTCTTGTATGTGGTGAAATGTCCTGACTGGCTACATTGTAAATGGCCAGTATATATCAAAGAGGTGATTGTCCTTTGGGGTATATGGAGGTTCTTTTGAGACTTTAAGTACTGTAAGTTTTTAGGGCATTTAAACCACATTAATAGGTAGCTTGAGACAGGGGTGTGTCTGACTTTTACACATGCCTCCATCCATGGGTGCTTCTCAGTTGTTAAGATGGAATTTGTGTTTGAAATGTGGAGAAAGAGACAGCAGACATTATGAAGTGTGCTGGGCTGTCAGAAGGAGGCCTCATAAAAAGGTCATGGGAGTAACTGACAGGAGTCATTGTGGGAATGCTGCCCAAACTTCCTGAGAGGAAAACGGTCTGAAAAATGACTACTGATTGGAGTCAGTGAATGGAGTCTGAGAGTGCTCCTTTGCAACACTTCTGGAAAAGTGTATCTGAACTTAAACGGCAGGACCCATGAGTGAGTTGATTGTACTGTAACCCTGTCTGTATTTACATTCCTGTAAACTAAAGGACGACTCGTGTTCTGTTATGTTTTGCGGTTAATAAATAAAATGACGCACTTTTAAAGGAGAAGTGATTCCTTTAGTTGCCCTGGGGACCAGCAAGCGAGTGAGAAACCCCATTATATAGAGTGAATTGTCAGGACACAGACAACACAACATTGTTAGCAATAAGCAACGATGAAATAAGGGATTTATGGAGTGTCAAGATGGAAAGTTTGAACATGGCACTCCTATTCAATACAAAGAAGACACAGATATTGACTACTACCAGGTGTATCCAGGACACATTTGACATGGAAGAAGATGTACAGGAAGTTGTATAGGACTTCAATGAGCACTGAAGATGCAACGATGACATCAGAAGCCAACAGGAGAACACCTATAGGCTAATCTACAATTAAGGCTGCCTTCACACTAGCGTATCAATCAGCAGCGCACGATGCCGATAAAAATAATTCCATCAGCATGCTTATTGCGTCTCTATCCTTAGAATGGTAAACGCAATTGTAAGCAAAATGCTGCTTTTGACTGCTTATAGGTGCTTATGCGTACGTGTCCTCCGAAAATCAACTCCCTCCGGACGCACCGTGTTGCATTTTTTGTGTAATAAAATAAGCGCTAGAATGCGCATGCGCACACTAGCGCCTAATATCAGCATTATCGCCTATGGGTACGCAAGCGTGCGCAGGACATTGCTGATGCCTGCTTTCGGTACGCACGCGTACTCTTTATTGCGCAAGCTCAGACTCACATTTTCAGGGCCGCCCACTCTCCGCCCTTGTCAGATCCCATCACAACATCATCTAGAAAACGTGCACGTGTTGTGGAGTCTGATCCTGTGGCTGACCTTTGGACCCTGGATCGCTGGATTACTGGTGACTTTACAGGATTTCTATTTTCTTCTGGCGAAGTCCTAGGATTGGATGGCTGACATAGTGTACAATTCATGATTTTCGCTTTGCTGAAGGAAAACTTCAATGATTGGTGCCTGCCTCTAAGGATCTGTTCCTTCTTGGGAGATCTGTAGTACTTCCATCTGTTTCTGACTGGCGGGTGTCTCCCTGTATGTTTGGCTGCATACTGCATCACTGCTGTGTTGGTAATATATGTGGATTGATTTGTTATTGTACTTGACAAAGTTTGTTTCAGCTGATGCCATGCAGACTTTACCTTTTTACACTTCTGTGGTATAGAGCCCACAGCAGTATGCTATACAGCAGCCCACACTACTGCAGTATGGTTGTACACGATGGTCACAATTGTATGCAGGTCCTAGCAGTATGGCAGACAACAGGCCCACACTACTGTACATTTCCAGCAGTATGGTTCACAGCGTATGGTGTACACCAGGGCACAATTGTATGCAGGTCCTAGCAGTACGGCAGACAACAGGCCCACACTACTGTACAGTTCCCAGCAGTAAGGTGTACACAGGGCACAATTGTATGCAGGTCCTTGCAGTATTGGCAGACAACAGGCCCACACTACTGTACATTTCCCAGCAGTATGGTTCCCAGCAGTATGGTGTACAACAGGGCACAATTGTATGCAGGTCCTAGCAGTATGGCAGACAACAGGCCCACACTACTGTACAGTTCCCAGCAGTATGGTTCCCAGCAGTATGGTGTACACAGGGCACAATTGTATGCAGGTCCTAGCAGTACGGCAGACAACAGGCCCACACTACTGTACAGTTCCCAGCAGTATGGTTCCCAGCAGTATGGTGTACACCAGGGCACAATTGTATGCAGGTCCTAGCAGTATGGCAGACAACAGGCCCACACTACTGTACAGTTCCCAGCAGTATGGTTCCCAGCAGTATGGTGTACACCAGGGCACAATTGTATGCAGGTCCTAGCAGTATTGGCAGACAACAGGCCCACACTACTGTACAGTTCCCAGCAGTATGGTTCCCAGCAGTATGGTGCACACAGGGCACAATTGTATGCAGGTCCTAGCAGTATGGCAGACAACAGGCCCACACTACTGTACAGTTCCCAGCAGTATGGTGTACACCAGGGCACAATTGTATGCAGGTCCTAGCAGTACGGCAGACAACAGGCCCACACTACTGTACAGTTCCCAGCAGTATGGTTCCCAGCAGTATGGTGTACACCAGGGCACAATTGTATGCAGGTCCTAGCAGTATGGCAGACAACAGGCCCACACTACTGTACAGTTCCCAGCAGTATGGTTCCCAGCAGTATGGTGCACACCAGGGCACAATTGTATGCAGGTCCTAGCAGTATGGCAGACAACAGGCCCACACTACTGTACAGTTCCCAGCAGTATGGTTCCCAGCAGTATGGTGTACACCAGGGCACAATTGTATGCAGGTCCTAGCGTATGGCAGACACAGGCCCACATACTGTACAGTTCCCAGCAGTATGGTGTACACCAGGCACAATTGTATGCCTTATTGTCTAGTTTCAATGTGTATATAGTTGATTGCCATAATAAAATCCATTTTTTCCTTTTTGGTTATGTAGAAAAAGAAACAGTTTCATTGCCTGCTGTCTTTTCGTGCTGCTGTACTGTGTGATTTCAAAATGTCGGACATAAGTGATTATCGACCCGATAACCAGCAAGAAGAACAAACAGAACATGTAATTTTTGGCTACTTTTCATTTCCGATGTCATTGCCTGGATATTTAAAGCTTGACTAACTATATTTTTAACCTTTCCATGATAGGAGTGTGATAGTGAAATGGAACGCGGTGAGAGTGACAGCAGTCCCCAAGATTCCGCCGACAGTGATCATGAGGAAGTTGATGATGCGGTAAGCACCATTATTTTTTGGTTAATTTTTGATTGAAGTGTTTGGTAATGATTATTAATGATTTCATATTATTTTGATTGTGTTTGTTTACCATTTTAGGTTCGGCCCGACGCTACGGATAAACCGTATATTGACAGTGACAGGTTCATCCCACTCGTTCAAGAGAGAAATGCTATTTGGGACCCAAGTCATCGGAAACATGCTGACAAACATTTTGTGAGGCAACTGTGGGAAGACATTGCTACTGTTATGTGGGGAGGATATAGTACCGCATCTCGTAAACAAAAAACGGATTTGGGTAATTATATATTTTGATATACTACTAATGAACTTATCTTTTGTTTCTTCACTTATGTGGCCTTTTTATTCTTTTAATAATAGTTAAGTCTTTGAGGGTTCGGTGGCGGTCTATGAAAGACCGATTTAACGGGGACCTGCGGGAAGAACAGAAGGTTCGTAGTGGATCTCGGGGTACTAGAAGACGTTACATGTACCACATCAGCTAGCGTTCTTGAGGACGGTTCTTGCTCAGCGAGTGTAAGTATACTTAAGCCTCTGTCTAAATAAAATTAATTTTTTCAAAATATTATAGTAATGTACATTGCATACAACTTGGCTTGAACGAAGATGGTTGCAGTGTACTCTCCATACATGAAGGATCAATCCATGTGTCATGGATTTGTATAGCGAGTTTACATTGAATTTGCAGGGACTGTGGCCTAGTTGAACAGCACCTTTACTTTTTTATTCAGTCAAGAGTAATGTAATGTTTATAGTTCTGTGTGTATTGTGTATTCTTGTGGATGCTATGTTTTTTGTTTTGTGTTGTAGGGTAGGTTGGTAGTTAAGGCTTTTATTGCTGTTCTGTAATGGTTATCAGTGATGTTAGTTTGTGTTTGGATTTAGTGTGGATATTTAGTGTTTGTATGTAGTGTTGGTAGTGTGTTATTATGTGTTGTAGGTAGGTAGTGTCAGAAGTGTTTGTGGAGACCGGGGGTTGGGGTGAGTGTGTCAAAATATTGCAATCCAAATGATATAGTAGCTATCAGTGATACAATGGAATGTTAGTAGACATTCCGTCTGCCAACCAGTAATCTTAACAATAGGGGCTGTAGCGTAGAATCAACATTCACAGGGTAATAGACAATGAACGATTAGCATAATTGAAGTTCGCAGGCCTTCAGTGACAAACAATTATTACATTCCAACATCTCTGAAAATACTATAGGAAATTCCCCGTGGCCATTACCAGTTTGTAATAAGCCACTATACAAAACAGTCTTGGTTACATAACAAATCTTCATATGTTGTACATAGAAGGGGTCCATTTCGTCACAGTGATCATTAGGTTTTTTTTTAGGTGAATGGTTCTTATGCATTTTCTAACTTGTTCTTGTGGACTAGGTTATGGCATGATTTTTGTTTACTAGTCTGCGGTAGATAGTTATAGAATACAGTTGTGTAATATTATTTGTTATTGAAGTATCATTGTTTGCTTCTGTGTTATGGTTGATTTTAAATAATATGATTAGGGAATGATATGTAATTGTATTGTTTGAGAAACAGTTTGTCTTGATGAATAATAGTAAACATTTGTCATGTCACAAAGGTTTTAAATTTTAATTTTTATTCTGTACAGGACTTGGTGCAGCACTGCTGACCCCGCCGCAGCTTCTGTCTCACAGGGCCAAGGGATCTCGACCGCCAACGAACCTACTTCACAAGCACTGACAACAGAGGGATACACCAGTGACGTGACACAATCTGGAACCCCGGGTGCCGGCAATCATAGTTATCCCCTATCACAGGCCTCTGCAACAACTTTGTTGCCTACCTCACGGCAGCGACAGAGGGCCTGTGATAGGACAGTCATGTCAGAGTTTCTCCACCTAAGCTCTAACTTCCAGGACAGTATGAGTAGGCTAGGTAACTGCGTTGATAAAGGTTTTGAAACTATGAAGACCCTTTTTAGTGAAGTTACCTGCCGACTCGATCGCCTGGAATCGGACCTTAGAAGACGGCACGACATTTTTTCTCCTCTATGGAAAAGTGTGTGACGGATAACTTGGGACCGGAGTTCCAGATTGATGTCATGAGGGCCTGTCATGGTGCATATCAAATTGCAGTGCAGCAGCAGCAGCAGCTGATGCAACAACAACAACAACAACAACAGCAGCAACAGATACAACAACAACTGGCATACCACACACAACAACAACAACAGTTCTTCAGCCACTCAGGCCTGAATGTCCCATTAAACCAATCAAACAATGTGCCTAGTAATTGGCATACAGGCAACATTACGCAACGTAGCCCACACACTACCAGCAGTAACGTCCATCAGCCAACAGCAACATCCTTAAACGTGCAAAACACAACTGATGCTGACCTTGTTCCAGATGTGCCTTCAATGACTGCACTACTGAATACATCGTTGGAACAACCACTTAATACATCACAGGAGCAGACTGTAACCACTGTGGACTCCCAAGATACACTCCAACAATGTAGGGCAGTCTTCAGTTCGGCCTCTGCTGTACTGCATGGCAGTGTTGATTTTGGAACACACACAATGACAACGACTCAGTGTACTGCAGCATCTGCCACACTGCCAGCAACGCATGAACAGCGGACACCCATGTCCAAAAGCCTAAACTGAAATCTCAGTCCCAGAGCACTGCAGAAATGAAGATTAGGAACAAAACCGGTGGCACCAAGCAAGCTAAAAGAAGTACAGAGGAAGGTCCAACAGCACTTCATAAAAAGCGAAAGGAAGGATCATTGAACCAGTCAGGCAAGTCAGTGCAGACCCAACTTATGTCAGGAAAGTTGGTCGACCAAAAAAAATAGTTGATCCTTTGCCCTTATGTCCACCTTCATCCAGGTCAGTAGCAGACCCCTCTTCTACCAAAAAACTCGGGCGACCAAAAAAGAAAGTTGACCAATCAGCATTATGCCCACCATCTACTTCGCCTGCCAATGTTGCCTTTCTTCATGTCTCTAGTCCATCTGATAACACAGAACCTCGTGGTGTCTCACGCATCGCGAATGTGTCCTTCCCTTCCAATCTCACTACAAATATGCACTCAAATTTCATGAACTCCATTGGTATGTCTTCAAATGATTCTATGTTAGCTCCTCCAGTTGTATGTACTGCACTAAGTTTTGAAACTGTTGGGAGTCCATCTTTCACACCGCTCAGAACAACAAATTATACAAGCCCTCAAAATAATCAGCAGCAACGACCATAAGTGTTGCATCTCAAAGCTATCCAAGGTGTACAGCTATGTTGACTTCTCGCCCCAATGTGAACAGCAGCCGCACGAGCGCAAACACTGCAGACAACTTTCCTGACCCAAACTTTATGTGAATGCCAGCAATTACGTGTTTAGTATTGAGAATTCATAAGTTATTGTTTTTTTCAATAAAAGTATTGATGTTTTTGAAAAAAAAGTGTGTTTCATACAATGAAAAATGTCTTGATACTCCTGGGAATAAGCAGAGGCCCAGACACACTGTCACATACGCATATGGCCACACCACACATACAACACACACACACACACCACACACATAGATACACACACTCACCCACTCACATACAAATACTCACACACACATTCAGACACTGACATACAAATAGTCAAGCAGATTTAAACAATGACCTGCACATACTCACAGACAATTACCGACATATATAAACAGTAGACACGGACTGACAAATATATATAGTGAAGAAATTACACACAACATTGATATAGTTTCATACTTTTACTATGATAAGTGTATCAAAATGTCATTGCAATGCATACAAATTAAAGGCCAAGGTAGTACTTTCGATCCTGAGAAGACGTCGCTAAAGCAATAGAACTATAGTACTCTGAATCACAAAAAAATTTACAGATAGTGAATAGCTAGATCCAAAAGTGAGATACATTATTTATTATTTTAAATACAAGACATTTAGGTAAGGCACTGAATCTTTACAATCCCACATGTAGATGTTAAAGTCGTAGACAACACGTAGAATGTAAGTTTCTGACATAATCATAAACACATTTTAATGAACAAACAAAAAAATTACACCATTTCGTCCTGCCACTCTACCTGTCCATGGTGTGTAAGGAAGTAAGAGGCAAAACAGTCCCTCATCTGTAGCAAATCGCCACTTGACCTGAGGCTGTGTTCTCTGTAGTCAGCCAGGTTGTGTGGTGGAGTGTCCTGAATGTCAACACGTCTGTGTTCTCGCAGTTGTATAAAGTTATGGAGGACAACACAGGCTTTCACTACATTGACTATAGTCTCCATTTTTAAATTGATGGTCGTCCCCAGTATGCGGAACCTAGCAACCAACAATCCAAAAGCGCACTCAACTGTGCGTCTGGCCCGGGTGAGTCTATAGTTGAATATTCGCTTTGTGTTATTTAAGTCCCGGCTGGAGTATGGCTTTAAAAGGTTCTCACACATTTGGAACGCCTCATCACTCACTAAGACAAAAGGCATCAGTGGTCCATTCGTGTTGGGCAGGGGTCTTGGAGGCGGAATATGAAAAGTCTTTTCGTATAGTTTTTTCCCCATATCAGAGTTTTTAAAGGATTGGGAGTCGTTTGCTCTACCAAACTGACCCACATCGACCGAAACAAAGCAGCAATCAGCATCGACAATGGCCATCAGGACTATTGAGAAATATTTTTTGTAATTGTAAAATTCGGACCCGCTCCCCTCTGGCTTCAGGATCCTGACATGTTTCCCATCTACTGCCCCGATGCAGTTGGGAAACTGGCAAACTTGTTCGAATCTTGCAGCTTTTTGCAACCAAAGGTCGGTGGTGGGGTGAGGGAGGTAGTCTTCACGCAAGCTCTCGCAAATGGCCGGGCAAGTCTCCTCAATGATGCCGGACAGTGTGGATAATCCAATTCTAAACTGGAAGTGCAGGGAAGACAGAGACTCTCCAGTTGCCAGGAATCTGAAAGAAAAAAGAGCTAACAATCAATAAATTGCTATGAACAACAAACACGACATTTTAGATATTTATGTTTTTTTTTTTTTTTGGGTTAACATTAAACTTACCGCAGTGTCACCAAAAGCCGTTCCTCTGCTGGAATGCTTCGACGGAGCGGTGTGTCCTGTCGGCTGATAACCCCTTCCACACGGCGCAGCAAATCGTCAAAGCTGTTAGGGCTCATCCTCGTAAAGTCATAGAACGTCTCCGGGTTAGCTCGCATTTCCAAGTACAAAGAGTGGTAGACTCCATGTGTCTCACGAACCTCGACTATAGGGTGCTCCCAGAACCGTCGACGACGTCTTCGCTGTCTTGCTCTGCGTCTATCTTCCTCACAAGCCAAAGCATAGGAAACAGACATCTTCATGGCTAAATCCAAGTCGCGATAGAAGCTGGGAAAACCAAGATCCATGTTGCCTCTGTAAACAGCAGACAAGAAAGTGGTTTGGCAATGGGCAGGGTGATTAGATACTTTCCCCTTTAGCCACTCCTTGTGGGCGTGTCAAGTGATAAAATCATGCTGGACAGGCAAAAAAAGGTTACATTCTGTAAATGCGCATGCTGACAGAAAACGCATGCGCATGATAAAAACGCGTGTAAAAGCAATGATGTGCAGCGTTTTTAAATGGAAATAGTATTGATATGCGCACAAAAAAAGCAGCTTCGAGATGCGCACGAGTGCGTTTTACACTGCTGATACGCATGCGCATCGTGCGCTGCTTAACCAAACGCTAGTGTGAAGGCAGCCTAAGTCACTGGAAAAGGTCTTCAAACAGAGGTACATTTCACTGGTGATGATGACATCGCTCCAACTCTAGTTTTTTCTTTGGTGCCATATGGCAGGGAAATCTGTAGATCAAAGAAACAAAAGAGAAGAAGAATCAATGCTTTCTTAAAGTGGTGCTAGCATTGGATCTTATCAATGCCATAGATGACAAGAAGAACAAATAAATCAATTTTGGAAAAAATCAAGCCATACATATGCTTGAAGCAAGGATGAAAAAGCTACAAGTTGCCTATTTTTGACTGCATCTTTATTATTCATAAAATAAATAGAATTTTGGGGTTCAGCGCACTGAATATAAAAACCGCGTATAAAAATTAATCTATATTCATTAAAGATTAAAACAATATTTTATTGATTTCTCGTGCTGCCATGTACTATATAAAAAACAATATTAAAAGCGATAAATATGTATCAAAGAGGATCCATTCAGGGAATATGTCCCATCAGAATTTTCTGTAGGCCTTTTCCTATAGTCCTGGCGTAGGTGCTATGGATTACTTTGTTTGTTTTCTTTTATTATTCTTTAGATAATCCTATAGGAAATAAATTTAGGGTGTAAGAATGGCTATATGAGACCTGCATAAAGAGGATGTCTTTTGAGAAGGTGAGCGCGACGGTTGCCTACCTTTCTGATGGATAGGGGTTATTTGTCAGCTGTCGTATTGCTTTCTACGGTTCACCCAGTATGCGATAGGTTTATACTTAAAATCTGAAACACGAGTGAAAGTATAACTTATAAGGTCTATGGGAGTAGTTTTACACCCTAAATGGTGCAGACATTGCTAGAAAATAAAGTATAAAAACAAAAATATAGCGTTGATACCTGTATACAAAGGGATGTAACCTTCTAATATTCCCCTAAGATCGAGGATGCAGTTCTTAATTCTGAAGATACAGATATCAAACACTATAAGCCACTTGCTGTGTAATCTAATATAACATATAGATTAAATAAGCTGTTTTTTTTTTTTTTTTTTTTTTTTACCAGGGGGATCTTAATTAGAAGATCTTTAGTGAAGTGATCCTCCCATGTGTATAAATCTGTGGAAAGAGTGTCAGGATTAATTGTGTGTTTTTTAATTCCTGTGATTCCTCAACATAATAGTGTTTCCCTTTGAAACCGGTCGATCTCCAGACCTGTCAGTTCAGAGACTGCACTTCTGTGCAACCTCTCCAGCATTACAGCACTTGTCAGTCGCAGTCCAGCCCCTAGGCACCGACCCTAGATGACGCAGACGATCAGCTGACAGTGTGACGTAGCCAAACCCGAGACCGCAAACCGGAAGACGCCACACCGCTGCACAGCGCGGGCCAGCGTGTCTGGCTCCTGCTCTCTCCCTTCTGATTTGGAGCCAGCCGCACGTACAAGACCTGGGGAAGCACGGGGTAAGTGATGAAATGGCATGCTAGCTCTTGAAAATATTACTACCAAGGTAGATTGAGTTCTTTCAGCCAGTGTTCCCTATCAGATACACAACATTACATAGAATCAACCTGAACAAGTCCCCCTTTTTTTCAGTATCAGGTGAAAGCACCACACAGGACATTTGAACAATCTTTCTACCTTTTGCTTCTACTATGAATATGGCATCCTTCTAAAGCAATGATGGTCAACCTTTTGAGCTTGGTGTGTCAAAATTCACCGAAAAAACAAGTATAACTCGCATGGTGTGTCACACTGGAATATAGCACCCTCCCATCCTGGTACATTACCCCCCCATCCTGGATATGGCCCCCACAGATATATAGCCCCTTATCCTGGATATAGCCCCCACATTGGAATAGAGCAGCCCCCACATTGGGATAGAGCAGCCCCCCTCCATCCTGGTACATTACCCCCCATCCTGGATATGGCCCTTATCCTGGTGCACACACAAAAATAATAAACAATATAACTCACCTATCCCTCGTTCCTCTTCATGCTGAAAGTGTCAGCAGCATGATAACATAATCAGCTCTGCTACATTACCATGCCGCCATTGTCTCGCCTTCAAATGCTGTGCTGAAACTGTGATTGCATGCAGTCACTGTCAATCACAGCATCAGCATCCGGAAACAGGACATGGGCGGCACAAAATGAAGATGGCAATCAAAGTGTCATCATCCCGCCTCCGTATGCTGATGCTGTGATTGACACTGACTGCATGCAATCACAGTGTCAGCATCTGAATGCGGAACAAGGTGGCACAGTAATGCAGCAGAGTGAATTATGTTATCGGAGGCGGGCGGAGGGGGAAACTGAGCCATGACGTGTCAGCAGAAACGCCTTGGCGTGTCACTGCTGACACGCGTGTCATAGGTTAGCCATCACTGTTCTAAAGGTTAGACCACATAAGATTAATCAACAATCTCCTGTATGCTATTATGTTGAGGAATCACAGGAATTAAAAAACACACAATTAATCCTGACACTCTTTCCACAGATTTATACACATGGGAGGATCACTTCACTAAAGATCTTCTAATTAAGATCCCCCTGGTAAAAAAAAAAAACAGCTTATTTAACCTATATGTTATATTAGATTACACAGCAAGTGGCTTATAGTGTTTGATATCCGTATCTTCAGAATTAAGAACTGCATCCTCGATCTTAGGGGAATATTAGAAGGTTACATCCCTTTGTATACAGGTATCAACGCTATATTTTTGTTTTTATACTTTATTTTCTAGCAATGTCTGCACCATTTAGGGTGTAAAACTACTCCCATAGACCTTATAAGTTATATTTTCACTCGTGTTTCAGATTTTAAGTATAAACCTATCGCATACTGGGAGAACCGTAGAAAGCAATACGACAGCTGACAAATAATCCCTATCCATCAGAAAGGTAGGCAACCGTCGCGCTCAACTTCTCAAAAGACATCCTCTTTATGCAGGTCTCATATAGCCATTCTTACACCCTAAATTTAATTTCCTATAGGATTATCAAAAGAATAATAAAAGAAAACAAACAAAGTAATCCATAGCACCTACGCCAGGACTATAGGAAAAGGCCTACAGAAAATTCTGATGGGACATATTCCCTGAATGGATCCTCTTTGATACATATTTATCGCTTTTAATATTGTTTTTAATATAGTACATGGCAGCACGAGAAATCAATAAAATATTGTTTTAATCTTTAATGAATATAGATTAATTTTTATACGCGGTTTTTATATTCAGTGCGCTGAACCCCAAAATTCTATTTATTTTATGTGTAAGGGCGAGTGTCTCAGCCATAGAGGTATTCCTACATGGAGGTCCTCAGAGGTTTCCTAGCAGCACACGGACACTCAGTGGTGTATGAGCACACTACTTCGTGTCCGTCAATACCTTAACGGCCAGCTCCAGTGTCATCCTGTACATAATTATCTTTATTATTCCCGCAAACCTTATCTCTGTACTGAACACCCTGGGCTCTGCTTCATTAGAGACCAAGGAGACGAGCAAAGCTTCTATCCCCGTGGTCCCTGAAGGAGAGCCTGGAGTGCTGCGGCATCGTAAGGGGGGGTAACTCACGTCATCTGAGGACAGCTCAGGTCATGCCACCTGAGCTGTCCTTGGGTGACCTGAGTTATTCCCCCTTACTCCGGCGTAGTCTAAATGAGTCTTCTTTAGCTCAGCTACATCTCCGGTAGATATGAAACTGAGCAACGGCCGTGGGAAAGTTCATTTGCATTCATGCTCTCAAGCATGAACTCCCATGAACCCATGAATAGCACCGCGACTATTTTAAATGAACAGCTGATGCACCAGCTTTTCATTTAAACTAGGCTGCGGGAAAGCCGGTGATGAAAAGACTTCGCCGACTTTCCCGTCCGGTTCTTCCCTCCCCGCTGCCCACTGCTTCGCTCTCCCACCTGATCCTGTTAGAATCGGGTGGGGAGAAGGCAGGGGAGCAAAGCAGCGAAGCAACAGGCAGTGAGAAGGGAAGCATCAGATGGGAAAGCCGGCGGTAAAGTCTTTTCACCACCGGCTTTCCCGCCCGCTATTGCAAACGAACAGCTGATGCATCAGCTGTTTGTTTAAAATAGCCGTGGTGCCGTCTCAGGGTTCATGGGAGTACATGCTTGACAGCATGAACTCAAATGAACTTTCCCACGGCTGGTGCTCAGCTACATCTCTACCAGAGATGTAGCTGAGCTAAAGGACTCATTTGAACTAAGTCGGAGGGGAGAGTTTTTTCTTGAATAAAGATGGAGTCCCTAATGTTTTCTGTTTTTTTTTTCAAATAAAAATCGTTTTCTCTGTATTGTTTTTTTTAACACTTTATTAGAAATTAATGGTGGCCATGTCTAATATTGGCGTGACCCCATGAATTTTGGGCTTAGGGACAGCTAATAATACAAAGCTTGCCCTAAACACATTATTACCCAGTGAGCCACCGCACCAGGGCCCTGGTTGAGCCAGATACAGCACCAGAAGATGGCGCTTCCATGAACATGCCATTTTCTGGGGTGGCTGCGGACTGCAATTCGCAGCGGGTGGGCAGAGGCTCAGAAAACTAGGGCCACCCTGCGCTGCAGATTCCAGCCCCCAGCTGCGCAGCTGTACCTGGCACCTGGCTGGACACAAAAATATGGCGAAGCCCATGTAAATTTTTAAAAAATATTTCATGAAATTCATGAAATAATTTAAAAAAAGGGCTTCCTTATATTTTTGGTTCCAGCCAGGTACAACTAGAAAGCGGGAGGTTGGAGACAGCGCGTACCTGCCTGCTGTACCTGGCTGGCATACAAAAATAAAGTTGTGGCCAAAAGTATTGACACCCCTGCAATTCTGTCAGATAATACTCAGTTTCTTCCTGAATATGATTGCAATCACAAATTCTTTGGTATTATTATCTTCATTAATTTGTCTTAAATGAAAAAACACAAAAGAGAATGAAGCAAAATGCAAAACATTGATCGTTTCACACAAAACTCCAAAAATGGGCCAGACAAAAGTATTGGCACTCTCAGCCTAATACTTGGTTGCACAACCTTTAGCCAAAATAACTGTGATTAACCGCTTCCGATAACCATCAATGATTTTCTTACAATGCTCTGCTGGAATTTTAGACCATTCTTCTTTGGCAAACTTCTCCAGGTCCCTGATATTTGAAGGGTGCCTTCTCCAAACTGCCATTTTTATATCTCTCCACAGGTGTTCTATGGGATTCAGGTATGGACTCATTGCTGACCACTCTAGAAGTCTCCAGTGCTTTCTCTCAAACCATTTTCTGGTGCTTTTTGAAGTGTGTTTTGGGTTATTGTCCTGCTGGAAGACTCATGACCTCTGAGGGAGACCAAGCTTTCTCACACTGGGCCCTACATTATGCTGCAAATTTTTTTGTAGTCTTCAGACTTCATAATGCCATGCACACGGTCAAGCAGTCCAGTGCCAGAGGAAGCAAAGCAACCCCAAAACATCAGGGAACCTCCGCCATGTTTGACTGTAGGGACCGTGTTCTTTTCTTTTAATGCCTCTTTTTTTCTCCTGTAAACTCTATGTTGATGCCTTTGCCCAAAAAGCTCTACTTTTGTCTTATCTGACCAGAGAACATTATTCCAAAATGTTTTAGGCTTTCTCAGGTAAGTTTTGGCAAACTCCAGCCTGGCTTTTTTTATGTCTCGGGGTAAGAAGTGGGGTCTTCCTGGGTATCCTACCATACAATCCCTTTTCATTCAGACGCCGACGGATAGTACGGGTTGACACTGTTGTACCCTCGGACTGCAGGGCAGCTTGAACTTGTTTGGATGTTAGTCGAGGTTCTTTATCCACCATCAGAACAATCTTGCGTTGAAATCTCTCGTCAATTTTTCTTTTCCATCCACATCTAAGGAGGTTAGCCACAGTGCCATGGGCTTTAAACTTCTTGATGACACTGTGCACGGTAGACACAGGAACATTCAGTTCTTTGTAGATGGACTTGTAGCCTTGAGATTGCTCATGCTTCCTCACAATTTGGTTTCTCAAGTCCTCAGACAGTTCTTTGGTCTTCTTTCTTTTCTCTATGCTCAATGTGGCACACACAAGGACACAGGACAAAGGTTGAGTCAACTTTAATCCATGTCAACTGGCTGCAAGTGTGATTTAGTTATTGCCAACACCTGTTAGGTGCCATAGGTAAGTTACAGGTGCTGTTAATTACACAAATTAGAGAAGCAACACATGATTTTCTAACAGTGATAATTCTTTTGTCCACCCCTTTTTTATGTTTGGTGTGGATTTATATCCAATTTGGCTTTAGAACAATTCTTTTTGAGTTTTTTCATTGAAGACAAATTAAATGAAGATAATAATACCAAAGAATTTGTGATTGCAATCATTTTCAGGAAGAAACTGAGGATTATCTGACAGAATTCCAGAGGTGTCAATACTTTTGGCCGCAACTGTATGGCGAAGCCCACATAATTTTTTTTTTTTTTAATTATTAAAAAATAAATAAAAACACAAACACATTTAGGGACTGCATATTTCTTATCCCCTCTACCCTCATGTCTGTGCTGAACACTGCTTGCTCTGCTTCATCTGAGACCAAGGGGACGAACAATGCTTCTATTCCTATAGTCCCTGAAGGAGAACCCAGAGCGCTGCAGCATCGTAAGAGGGGCCTCTCCTTCAGGGACCACGGGGATAGAAGCTTTATTCGTGTTCTTGGTCTCTAATGAAGCAGAGCCCAGGGTATACAGCGCAGAGATTAGGGTTGAGGGAATAATAAAGATGCAGTCCCTAAATGTATTTGTGTTTGTATTTATATTTTAATAAATTATTTTAAAAAAATTTGATGTGGACTTCACCATATTTTTGTATGCCAGCCAGGTACAGCAGGTTTTTCATGAATTTCATGAAATGATTAAAAACAATAGGTGGGCTTCGCCCTATTTTTGTGTCCAGCCAGGTACAACTAGGCGGCTGGGGGCTGGAATCCACTGCGCAGGGTGGACCAAGCTTTCTGGGCCCCCCCACTGCAAATTACAGTCTGCAACCACCCTGTCTTCTGTTGCTGTATTCAGCTTTTCCAGCGGCCCTGGTGCTGGGTGACTCGCTGGGTAATAATGGGGTTAGGGCCACCATGAATGTCTAGTAATCAGATAAATAAAAGCAACACAGAGAAGATATTTTTATTAGAAATAAAAAACAAACTGAATCAGTGACTCCATCTTTATTAAAGAACCCTCCCTCCAACGAAGTCAAGGTTTGAGGATCCTGTGACGTCCAATCCAGATCCAATATCATCTTATCCGTCTGCTGGAGAGCAAACCAGTGAGATGATCAGGTTCAATGACCTAAATCAGCTGTCAAATCAGCTGTGTTTAAATTTCCTGAGCTGACACTGCTGGGAGATCAGTGGCTCTAGCTACCGGGAGATCAGCGGTGCCTGTCGCCGGGAGATGAGTGGCGGGTGCCACCGATCTCCCGGCAGCAGCAGCAGCCGCTGATCTCCTGGAGACGGACATTGCTGATCTCCCGGCGGTGTCCGTGCAGGAAATTTAAACACAGTATGTCTGACAGCTGTTTGAATCTCCCGTATCGACATTACATATTGGTGTCGGCATAGGAGATTTAAATAGCCGTCAGATCAGCTGTGTTTAAATCTCCCATGCTGACAAGCCGACATCGCTGGGAGATCACCTATTCGTTTCGGTGTGGGAGATTTAAAAAGCTTTCAGATTGGCTGTATTTAAATCTCCCACGCCAAGATCGCCGGTAGATCAATGGCTACAGCCGCCAGGAGATGAGCAGTGCTAGCCGCCGGGAGATCCGCATCGCCCGTCGCCGGGAGATGTTCGTAGGGTGCCGCTCATCTCCCAGCAGCAGCCGGTGATCTCCTGGTGATGGGCACTGTTGATCTCCCAGTGGTGTCCGCACGGGAAATTTAAGCACAGCTTGTCTGACAGGTGTTTAAATCTCCCGCTCCGACATCACCTATTGGTATTGATGCGGGAGATTTAAATAGCTGTTAGATAAGCTGTGTTTAAATCTCCCATGACGACACCGCCGGGAGACCAGATAAGCCGCGCCCGTGGCTGGGGGGCCGGCACGGGCGCCACTGATCTCCAAGCGGTGTGAAATTTAAGCACAGCCAATATGACAGCTGTTTAAATCTCCCATGCCGACATTACCTACTGGTGTCGGTGCAGGAGATTTAAATAGCTGTCAGATCAGCTGTGTTTAAATCTTCTGCACCGACACTGCTGCAAGATCAGCGGCTGCCACCTCGATGAGATGAGCAGTGCTAGCCACCAGGAGATCAGCAGCGCCCGTCGCCAGGAGATGAGCGACAGGTGTTGATCTCCTTGGTGACAGACACCTCTGAGCTCCCGGCGGTGGCAGCCGCTGATCTCCAGTCGGTGTCCACGTGGAAAATTTAAACACAGCCTGTCTGACAGCTATTTAAACCATCACCGATTGGTGTTGGCACGGGAGATTTAAATAGCGGTCAAATCAGCTGTTTGTTCGCACAGTGCGGTCTGGTCTGATATAGATCTGATGATGCTGTGCGGCCAGCGAATCACTGTAATGCCACAACCAACATGACTGTGGCATTACAGTGTGAGTCAACCAATCCCTGCATGTGGGCTGGCTCTGTAAAGAGTGCCAACATGCAGGGCATTGGAACCGAGCAAAAGCCCGAGCATCTTGCCAGTACTCGGCGTGCTCCAAGCATCTCGATTATTGAGATGCTTGGGTGAGCCCTGAGTACCAGTGAGCATGGTAGCTCATCACTAGTAGATGTCCTGAAAACATTGAAGAATTATAACATAAAATAGACAACATGGGGTTATGCTGGAGTCACACTTGGCATGAGTTTTTTTAGTGCCTTTAAAAAAAGCATGCGTTTCTGCATGCGTTTTTTCATTTCAGCATGCGTTTTTTAAGGTGTCTGATGGCACCCTGCATTTTGCATGCGTTTTTTAGAAAACGCATGCGTTTTTTTAACATGGTCCCCTATGGATGGTACTAAATGGTACCAATGTACCATACATTTTTGCATGCGTTTTTGATGTCAGCTAATCACATAAGTGCAAAAACTCATGCCAAAAACGCATGGCACTTTAGACATGCATTTTTGCTATTAAGACATGCGTTTTTGCTATTAGGGCATGCGGTTTTTTAGCATGGGGGCCTATGGGTGCGTTTTTACATGCTTTTTTAAAAACGCAGGTCTCCAAAAACGCATGAAAAAAACGCAAGTGTGACCCTAGCCTTAGAGTGATTCCATTTTAGCTAGTTGCAGACCTTTGAATGTTTAAAAAATTTCTGAATGCTTGATTTTGTACAACTTTTTTGGATGTATGCTTTTTGCATATGTTTGTCTATAACAATTCATAGACACATTAGACAAACATTTTTCTTTTGTTTTGCTTATAATTTTTTTAAGACTTTTTTCTCTTTTAGTCATGTGCCATTCACCTCCATTTTTATACCAAGTTCTTCATGATGGTGCACATTGACACAAATTTTGTGCAAGATCATAAATGCTCTTTATTTTTCTCAAAGCTTTTGTATTGTTCTAATAATCTGTTTATTGTTTTTTTAAAGCATAACAATACGGTAATTATGCTATTATAACATGAGGTTAAATAACATAACAGGTGAAAATATATACTGTAATGCACTCTAGTTTCAAAAGAGGCTCTCAACAGTATCTGTGCTTAAAGTTCAGAGGTATGGGTCATGTGCTCTTTGTCCAAAAGCTCTCTGGGCCCTTCACCAAATCTGAGGGTGGAGGAGAGGTTCCGATCTTGCTACTGAAGAGTTTGATTATCTTTAAGCTTGTTTACCTTGTACCTCATTCGATCATGTGATTGTTGGTGTGCTGATATTTTGTGCGCTATTAACCTTTGGAGAATGTATAGAGGCGAAAGAAAAGAGTGTAGTCTCCATACCTATATGGAAAGTAAACCCTTTCAATACCTTTTACCTTCAAGGCTGAAAGATTCCCATTATGCAAATCTTTGAAGTGTTTGGAGAGTCCCGACATGTTGACACGTAATGCAGTGGAATTAGGGTTGGATGCGGAGATGTGCTCTGACATTCTTTTTTTTAAGGTGCGAGTGGTGCAACCTACATAATTCTTACTGCAACCCACGCATGTTGCTATATAGACAACATGCGTGGTGTTGCAATTCATATAAGAACTTATGGGAATGTTTTCACCTGTCAGAGTATTCTGAAACTCTGTTGTTTGATCGATAAATTGACAGAGATTGCACTTCTTGCCTCCGCATCTAAATGTGCCATTATAATTTAACCATGTCAGTTTCTTCCATGTTCCGCTGTTAAAAGTACTCGGGGAAACCAATCTTGCTAGATCACGTGATTTTCTTGGAATGGTCTTCCACTCTCCTGACAGGATTTTATACAATACATCATCCTGATAGAGGATAGGTATATTTCTATTAAAAATATCCCTAATGGCACCAAAGTCATTGCTATACAATGTCACAAACACGGGCAAATTGATGTTATTATTTTTGTTCTGTAATTTGTTAATATTTTTGACTATGGTTGTGTCATCACACAGCAGCGACTCTCTAGATCTTTTATTTGTAATTTCCTGTGCTCTCCTCACCATCCAAGGCTTGTAGTCGCCTGATTTCAATCTGCTTTCCATGATTGCAGATTCTGTCAGATAATCCTCTGTCCTAGAGCAGTGTCTTTTTGCTTGTACAGATTCGCAGACAGGCAAGTTTTTAATTATGTGGCTCGGGTGACAGCTGTCTGCTCTCAACAACGAATTGGTCGGCTTTCTGTATAGTTTACAATTGATCCTGCCTGTTCTGTCATCTCCCATTAATACAAAATCCGGAAAGGCAGTCTCATTTACATGTACTTCCATAGTGAAGGATAAGTTGTAATTGTTAAGGCGAAAGAATTCCAGCAGGGACTGGGGGATAGGGACTGGAGATACATCTCACGTTATGACCCAAATCAGGACCATATCATTGATGTATCTCCCATACCATCGAATTGGGTTGATGCAACCATTGTAAGGCTAGGGTCAGACTTGGCTGCGTTTTTGAGGATGTTTTTGGCAGCCTGCGTTTTGGGCTGCGTTTTTTCTGTTAGGTCTGGAGCAGCCTTTAAAAACGCAAGCAAAAACTCTTGCAAAAACGCATGGTACCATTTAGTATTTGCATGCGCTTCCCATAGGGCCCCATGTTACAAAAACGCATGCGGTTTTGAAAATCACCAAAAAAGCACCAAAAAACGCAGCATGCAAGGGGGGATGTACCCTTGTGTGTCTTGAGGAGGGCATGAAAAACAGGGCAAATTGGTTTTTCTCACCAACAAATATTCTTTAGATTTTTCATCTATCGCTCCCATAGCTAAACCTTCCTCAAGTAAAACAGACAATTCACTCTGGAACATTCTAGTGGGATCCTCTGACAAATAACGATACGTGGCCGTGTCAGACAAAATTTCCATTACTTTCCTTCTGTATAATGATGAATCAAACGCGACCACTAATCCTCCCTTGTCAGAAGACCGATTTGTAATATTAGGAAAGGATTGTAATTCTTTCAAGGCGGCCCGTTCTGATACAGTAAGATTATTACAATATGAACATTTGGTGCTTAATAAATTCTTCAAATCTGTCTCCGTTTTACTCTGGAAAACATCCATTGCTGGTGTTCTCGATGATTTTATACAATACATCATCCTGATAGAGGATAGGTATATTTCTATTCAAAATATCCCTAATAGCACCAAAGTCATTTCTATACGTTGTCACAAACACGCGCAAATTGATGTTATTATTTTTGTTCTGTAATTTGTTAATATTTTTGACCATGGTTGTGTCATCACACAGCAGCGATCTTTTATTTGTAATTCCCTGTGCTCTCCTCACCATCCAAGGCTTGTAGCCGCCTGATTTCAATCTGCTTTCCATGATTACAGATTTTGACAGATAATCCTCTGTCCTAGAGCAGTGTCTCTTTGCTCATATAAATTCGCAGACAGGCAAGTTTTTAATTATGTGGTTGGGGTAACAGCTGTCTGCTCTCAACAACAAATTGCCACTATTCGGCTTTCCATATAGTTTAGAATTGATCCTGCCTGTTCTGTCATCTCCCGTTAATACAAGATCCAGAAAGGGAGCCTCATTTCCATGTAATTACATAGTGAAGGATAATTTGTAATTGTTGTGGCGAAAGAATTCCAGCAAGGACTGGGGGATAGGGACGGGAGATACATTGCATAGTACGGCCCAAATCAGGACTATATCGTCAATGTATCTCCCGTACCATCGACTAGAGTTGGTACTATCATTGTGAGATTGAAAGATGAATTCCTCCTCCCACTGCTGAATATAAAATTTAGCAAGTGATGGTTTGAATCTTGCCCCAAAGGACAGCCGCACTGCTGAAGAAAAAATTTGCCATCAAATTTAAAATAATCCCTTTTTAGTCTTCAATGTATTTTTATTTTTCAATAAGAAAGTACACGTTATACCATAATCAAACAAATACAAAAAGTAGTGGGTAAAGATATGTAAAACTTATACTATAGGGGGGAGTGGGAGGGAAAGTAGCATGGGATAACAGATTGGGGGAGGTGGGGGAATGCAGTAATGGTGGGTTGGTGGGTGGGATATACGTCTCCTGAAGAAAGAGAAGCCGGACTTCCGAGAGCGTCAGTAGTAGGGGAATGATCAAAGCCTCGTATTACATTATACAGGATAGGTTTTGATGCTTGACAGGTAATCGAGGCAGTGTGATACCCAGATCTCATAGGCTTGGTCTATTAAGTGTCCGTTACTCTAGGTAATTTGACGTATCTCATGTAAACAACAAGGGATGTATCAGCTAGTCCCAATGGAAGAGTAGTCTTGGAGAATAAGGGTGGGGAAGGGAAGGAGAGGAGGGGGGGGGAGGGAGGGGGAGTGGAGAAGAAAGAAAAGAATTCGACGCTGAGGGAGGGGAACCAAAGAAGCTGACAGTGTGGAAGGGGGGGAAATTCAGATGAAAGTAGAAGCAGGAGGGATGGCAGAGTCGAGGCCAATTTATAATGACACTCTACCAACACCTCCACGTCCGTCTCCCCACCGGTCCTCAAGGAGGGGGAGCCACGGCTGCCGGGTGGTTAGCCCATAGGGCCCACGCCTCTGAGACATAACGCCGTCTCGGGGCGTCCATTGCCAGGTGATATTCGTGAGTAAATATTATGTTGAGTTTTTTGGTAAGGTCTCCTATGTTTGGAGGGGCTGCATTTTTCCAAGCAGCAGCTATACATAGTCTAGCTGCAATAAGAACATAGGAGATTGCATGTCGTGTGACAGGGGGAAAAATTTCTGCTCCTATATGTAACACTGCAAGTTGTGGGGTTAGGGGAATGTTCGTATCTGTAATCTCTCCCAGTAGTCCGGACACCAGTGTCCAAAACTGGGAAATTTTTGGGCAGCTCCACCATATGTGGGCCAGATCTCCCTTCAGGCCGCACTGTCTCCAACATAGTGGCGAACAGCCCTTCGCCAATCTGGCCGTCCTGGTGGGGGTGATGTACCAACGTAGGTGTAATTTTTTCAAGGATTCTAGGTGGTTAATACACTTTGTAGTTTGCAACACGCACTTAATCGCTCCTTCCCATTCATCACAATCTGCCTCAAAGCTCAGATCCTTCTCCCAAGAAGCCATGTTGGGAAGTCTCACGGGGGAATTGTGAGCCACGAGTCCCTCATAGAGCAGGGAAAAACCCTTCGGGGGGTTAGTTTCAACCAGAAGAAAACGCTGGAATGGCGAAGGAGCGGGTTGTTTAAGAACGTGTGTGCATGCAGGTGAATTAACAAAATGTCTCACCTGTGAGAATTGCAAGAAAGAGTTACGTAAGGACCGAGAGTCTTTGCTAAAGGTGTCGAAAGAAGCTAGTCTACCATCTTTTACCAGATCTCCCAAGAAGAGGATCCCCGATGATTGCCATGGTGTTATGTTCAAAGAGGGGATATGCATCTGCAAAGCCTCTAGCGGTATCTTTTCCGGTGGCAGCTGAAGCCAGAGCTGTGGCATTTTTTTCCACATCGCTTGGAGAGCTCGGACCGTAGATAAAGGGTGAGACACCCTCACCGGACCCAATGCTGCCCCAGTCAGAAGCTTGACAGGCGAAATCCCCGGTTCGAACTCCGTCTCCAGCTGAACCCATCCTACATCAGACTGTTGCCTCCACAGGGCTCTAGAGGCTTCTAGAATCACTGCTCTATGGTAAGAGGACACATCCAGCACTCCCATACTGCCCTCCTTCAGTTTCATTTACATTGTTCGTCTTTGGACTCTCGGTCTGCCTCCTGCCCAGATAAAGGAGTTAATTTGTTTTTGTAGTTGAGATAGGAGTTTGCTTGGGAAGCCCATCGGGACACAACGAAAGAAATATAAGAGTTTCGGCAGCCATAGCATCCTGAAGGCTTGAATGCGAGCCATCCAGGAAAGGAGGGGATGAGGACCCTGAGTCAGTCTCCCCCTCAATGTTGTCATCAGATTAGACATGTTAACTTGGGCTACTTGTTTCGTGGGACACAGGATTATGCCCAGGTAGGGTATGCCCTCTGGGGCCCAAGCAAAGGGGAACTGTGCAGAGAGGGCAGCCAGTTCCCGTTTCGACACGTTTATAGGGAGTGCCATGGACTTACCTATGTTTAGCTTATAGTAGGAAATTTTTGTGAAGTTGTCTAGTTCTGTAAGAATAACTGGTATAGCTCTATCGGGATTGGTACAGGAGACGATGACATCATCAGCGTACAGCCCTATAACATTATGTTTAGATCCTACGTGGAGACCCGTGACCTCAGGGTTGGATCTAATAGAGGCCGCCAGGGGTTCCATAACTAGGGCAAAGATCAGGGGTGACAATGGGCACCCCTGTCTGGTTCCGTTGGTGATGTCAAAACGTCTCGACACAAATCCCGACATGGTGACACGTGCCCCGGGTTGGAATAGAGACTGAGTATGGCTGATAGGATTGGGCCGGAAAAGCCGAACCTCCTCAGAACCTCTCGCAGGTAACCCCAGTGTACCCTGTCAAACGCTTTTTCTGCGTCGAGAGACAGGAATACACTGGGGACTCCCCTGACTTCAGCTATTTCCACCAGGTCCAACATGCGTCTAGTGCCATCTCTGGCCTGTCGTCCCTCCACAAAGCCCACCTGGTCCGAGTTTACCAGCAACGGAATCGTCTTGGCAAGTCGAGAGGCCAACAGTCTGGCAAATATCTTCACATCCGTGTTGAGAAGCGAGATGGGTCGATAGTTGCCCGGACTGTCAGGAGGCTTTCCAGGCTTCAAAATTGTTGAAATCGTGGCCTCTAGGGCCTCCGCTGGAAGAGTCCCTTCAGATTGCCAGTGCTGGAACAGTCGAAGGAGGTATGGAGCCAGATGAGGGGAGAACACTCTATAATATTCGTTGGTCAGTCCGTCTGGGCCTGGGGCCGAATTTAATTTAAGGGATGAGATTATTTTTGTTACTTCCGTAAGGGAGAAAGGTTGGTTTAGAGAGGCGAGCATGTCCGGGGGGACCGTCGGGAGGTCAAGTTTCGTCAAATAAGTTTGGATATTGTCTAATGAGGGTTGTTGCGTTGTGGGGTCATCTGACAGATTGTAAAGTTTTGAATAGAAGTCTGCAATTACTTCTACTATTTCGCTTGGGTTCCTTATTATTTTCGCGTCTGGGGAAGTCATGGTCGTCACCATTGAGTGAGTCACCCTTTTCTTGAGTCTCCTGGCTAATAGCCTACCCGCCCTGTCCCCTGCAGCGTAGTATTGGGTACGGAGTTTCCTTAGGCCCAACTCGTGCTGGAAGAGTAGCTGGGATCTTAGCTTCGTTCGGAGGGTAAGTATCTGGGAGGTTAGTTGAGGGGTCGGGCTGGCTTTATTCGATCTTTCCAAGGTTACTATTTGTTCCGTCCATTCCCTCCATAAACTCTCCCTGGCTCTCTTAGCTTGAGCGGCCTTCTGTATGAGGAGGCCGCGGATCACCGCCTTATGTGCTGCCCACAAGGTTCCATCCGCGATCTCACCAGTGTCGTTAAATAGGAAATACTCTTCCAGGTTTTCACCCAAGGCATCTAAAGTGGTTTGATCTGAAAGAAGACTAACATTCATCCTCCAGCGGCGTGGTGCACCTCTATTTTGCCCCTGACTGATCCCAAGCGTGACGGGCGCGTGGTACGACCAAGAGATCAGCCCAATTTCGGCTGTCCTGCAGCAGGGCAAAATTTTTTCACCTACCAGGAAAAAATCAATCCTGGAGTATGTTTTGTGACTATTAGAAAAGAAGGTGTAATCCCTTTCTTCTGCATGGAGATAGCGCCACACATCATGGAGTCTGAATTCCCTGCATAGGTCCACCAATTCTCCCCTCCCTCGCACACGTGGAGCCGAAGAGTCCAGCCTAGTCTCCATGATCTGATTAAAATCTCCGCATATCACCAATGAACTGTCAGTTGGACATTTCAGCTTTTTGAACAAGGCTCTCAGGAATCTCAGCTGTCCCATGTTCGGGGCGTAGACCGTCACAATCGTGTACGGCTCTCCCGAAATGAGACAGTCTAAAATGAGATACCTCCCCTGTGGGTCTGCCTCCACTGAGGTCTGCTGGAACTGGACTCTGTTGCTCACCATAACACACATTCCCGCCTTCTTAACGTTATGATTAGCGAAATAGATGTGAGGGTAGGTGGGGCTTCTTAGGCGATGATTGTCTTCAGCTAGGAGGTGAGTTTCTTGTATACAGATCACGTCTGCCTGCAACTTCCGGGTCTCCCTCCATAAGAAGGAGTGCTTAACTGGGGAGTTTAGTCCCTTAACATTAAGCGAAGCCACATTTAATGTTGAGGAGTTTACAGACCTGGCTGGGCATACTGCAGCCATGGCCACCAACCCCAAAGACCGCCTGGGGAGACCTCGAGTAAAGAGGGGAAGTCAGAGGTAAAAAGGGTAGAAAATTAGACGGGGTAAGGGAGGACCTAAGAGCAAGAAGGGGAAAGCGTAAGGTGCAAAGAGGCGGGCAGGGGGGGTGGGGGTGGGGGGAGGAAGGGGGAGGAGAGGGTAAGGGTAAGGGGGGAACACTTATGTAAACCAAAATATCGTCAGACCGTATTTGTCTGACTATCGGGGGGTACTGAAAGACCCTTAATCGGACCTTCCCTTTGTGTGACTGAGTCCAACCAGTCACAAAACAGGTAAAGGGAGATCCTCTTCCTCCCACAGCTCCAACGGGAGGCGCGGCAGGAGGCGTCCGTTGCATGGGACCAAAGGGTAGTCTCAGGAGGGCAGGTCGTCCCACGCAGACCAGAGACTTGTTTTCCCAAGTCTGTGCACCTAGCGGTGCCGACTTCAAAGCTAAGATCTACGTGACCCTGTCTCTGGGGTAAGCGGGGAGCTTGCAGGGGTTGGCGCTAAGTTCCATGAGCGTAGCGTTCGGCGCAGTTGAGTTGGAGATGCAAATGAATGTCTAGATCCTTTGTATCTAAAATTCACAGATACCGGGGTGCCCCAGGCATATTGGATCCCTTTGTCTCTTAGTAGCTTACAGCTTGGACCAAATTCCCGTCTCCTGGCCAGCGTGCCCGGGGAAAGATCTGGGTATACTGCAGAGTTTTCAAATGGAGGTGGGAGCGCGGGGTTTGCTCTCATGACTTGTAACAGTGCGTCTCTCGTTTTAGTGCTTGAGAAAGAAATTAAAATGTCTCTGGGAACCTCTTTTGGTAATTTTGCAGGCTTAGGCAGTCTATATGTTTTCACAATCTCCAGGGGCTCTGGAGCGGCTTCTGGGAGAGCTGCTGCTAGGAAGGCTGTAACCACTGCTGGTAGATCCTCTCCTTCTTGTGATTCTGCCACCCCTCTTAATTTTACATTGTTTTTGCGTAGCCCGTCTTCCAGGTGGCACAGGGTTGCATGGACAGTGCCCATTTCTCTGTCTAGGACATCGTAGCTATCAGCCAGATTATTGTGGGCTGAAGCATAATCAGCCATTTTAGTTTCAATGTGTGAGGTTCTCTCACTTAAGGCCGCCATTTCTGCTCTCATTTCTCCCATCATCTCTCGTATTTCCCCTAGCATAGCGTCCCTCATGGAGCCCAGCATGTCCCTCATACATCTCTTAGTCAGAGGGGATTCGTCTCTACTCACGGGGCTGCGATCCTCTGGGCGGCGAGGAGATCGTGGTGTATGCGAGGCCGCGCTGGAGGGAGACGCTGGGTCCTTCCTGGTCGGCGCCATCTTGGGATCCCTGTGAGGCTCCGGGGTGAAGAATGCTGTGAGCTTGCCGTCAGCCTCACGCCGGCGAGACCCGGTCCGCGGCATGCTAGGGGTGAGTGCTAAGTGCTGTGCCGTCTTTTGGGCCAAACGTGGGCTCGGGGAAGCCGTTAAGGGCCGCTTTATCGGTCTGCGTGGAGGAGCTCCTCTAGAATGTGTCCGGTGCCATCGGCTGCAGGACACCCCCCCCCAATAATCCCTTTTTAACAGATGGTTAAGGCACATTATGATGAACTCCTTTTCTGGATCACTCAATACACTAGTTCTGAGCAGGATGTCAGAGACCTCTCATACTGCTCTATCATGGGAAATGGAAAAAAATATAAATTTATTACATCGCAAGTTATCCACACAGCGTTATTGTCCCATTTTAATGCATCCAAACTTTGTACAAGATGCTTGGTGTCCCTTATCCTGCTTGCCATGCCCACCACCAAAACCTGCAATATGACGTCTACTCCCTCCAACAACCGCTCGTACAGGCATCCAGTCCTTGCCACGATCGATTGCAGAGGCGGGGGGATTGTACCCTTGTTTGTTTTGTGGAGGGCATGGAAAACAGGGCAAATTCCACCAACAAATATTCTTTAGACTTTTCATCTATCACAGTCATAGCTAAACCTTCCTCAAGTAAAACAGACAATTCACTCCGAAACATTCTAGTGGGATCCTCTGACAAAGAATGATACGTGGCCATGTATATAATGAACGGTATCAAACCAGATATTTTTCGGTCCAGCCAAAAAATGGGTCAGGGGTAGGAGGCCAAGGAGGACATCAACCAGGAAAATCAAGGCACAAGACAAGTAATCGCAAGTAAATGACCATTTCTCAGACCAAATGTAAATAAATTGTGATGCTCGCCGGTACTCAGGGCATCGCTCGAGTATCTCAGTACTCAAGATGCTCAAAGCTTGCCGACTACCGCAAGATGCTTGGGCTCATGTTTGGGTCCTATTCCCTGCATGTTGGCACTCTTTACGAATCCAGCCCACACGCAGGGATTGGCTGTCTCGCACTGTAATTCCACAGGCAAATCGATTGTGGCATTACAGTGATTGGCTGGCCTTATCTATATCATACCTGATCGCGCTGTGCTCGTGCCGGTGGCTGGCAAACAAACAGCTGATCTGACAGCTGTTCAAATCTCCGGCGCCACATCACCTATTGGTGTCGGCGCAGGAGATTTGAACAGCTGTCAGATCAGCTGTGCTTAAATTTCCCACGCGGACACCGCCGGGAGATCAGTGGCTCCAACTGCCAGGAAATGAGCAGCACCCGCCACTGGAAGATGATCAAATCCTGCCGCTCATCTCCCGGTGATGGGTGACGCTGATCTCCCAGCGGTGTCGGCGCAGGAGATTTAAACACAGATGATCTAGCAGCTATTTAAATCTCCCACGCCGACACCAATAGGTGATGTCAGAGTGGGAGATTTTAACAGCTGTCAGACCAGCTGTGTTTAAATTTTCCACGTGGACACCGCCAGAGATAAGCAGCGCTCGTCACCAGAAGATTAGCATCTCCCACCGCCGGGAGATCAGGGGCACCCGCCGCTTATCTCCCGGTGACGGGTGCCACTAAATTCCAGCGCTGCTGATCTCCCGGCAGTGTCGGCGCAGGAGATTTAAACACAGCTGATCTGACAGCTATTTAAATCTCCCCTGTTGACACCAATAGGTATAAATAAAAACAGAAACAGATTTAGGGACTGCATCTTTATTATCCCCTCGACCCTCATCTCTGTGCTGAACACTCTGGGCTCTGCTTCATCAAAGACCATGGGGATGAACAAAGCTTCTATCCCCGTGATCCCTAAAGGAGAGCCCGGAGAGCTGCAGCATCATAAGAGGGGGTATCTCAAGTCACCCGAGGACAGCTCAGGTGGCATGACCTGAGCTGTCCTCAGGTGACCTGAGTTACCCCCTCATGATGCCGTGTGTTTGTGTTTTTATTTATATTTTTTAATTTTTTTGATGAATTATTAAAAAAAATTGACGTGGGCTTTGTCTTTATGCCAGCCAGATACAGTAGGCAGGTATGGGCTGCCCCCAACCCACAGCTGCCTAGTTGTACTGGCTGGAACAAAAAATATAGGGAAACCCTTTTTTTAATTATTTCATGAATTTTATTAAATAATTAAAAAAAATTTACATGGGCGTCGCCCTATTTTTGTGTTCAGCCAGGTACAACTAGGCAACTGGGGGCTGCAATACACAGAGCAGGGTGGCCCAAGTTTTCTGGGCCCTCCTCCACTGTGAATTACAGTCCGTGGCTGCCCCAGAAAATAATGCATTCATAGCATCGCCATCTTCTGGCGCTGTATCCAGCTCTTCCTGCGGCCCTGGTGCCGGGTGGCTCGCTGGGTAATAAATGAATTTGAGCCAGCTTTGCATTATCAGCTGGCCCTAAGCCCGAAATTCATGAGTTCACGCTAATATAAGACATGACCACCATGAATTTCTAATAAAGAGTTTAAAAAAAATACAACACAGAGAAAAAAAAATTATTTAAAAAAAAAACACATTAAGGAATACATCTTTATTCAAAAAAAACGTCCCCCTCCGACGTCCAAATGAGTCTTCTTTAGCTTAGCTACATCTCTGGTAGAGATGTAGCTGAGCACCCGGCCGAGGGAAAGTTCATTTGAGTTCATGCTGAAGTCTTTTCACCGTCAGCTTTCTCGCCGCCTATTTTAAACGAACAGTTGATGCATCAGACCCCATGAATTTTGGGCTTAGGGCCAGCTGATAATGCAAAGTCAGTCAGGCTGCAATAATGCAGTGAGTCACCCAGCATCAGGGCCGCTGGAAAAGCTGGATACAGCGCCAGAAGATGGCACTTCTACGAACAAGCCATTTTCTGGGGCGGCCACGGACTGCAATTCAAAGCGGGGGGAAGGGGGGCAGAAAACTTGGGCCACTATCCTCTGTGGATTCCAGCCCCCAGCTGCCTAGCTGTACCTTGCAAGACATAAAAATAGGACAAAGCCCACGTCAAATTTTAAAAACTATTTCATAAAATACATGAAATGGTTAAAAAAAAGGGCTTCCCTATATTTTTGGTTCCTGCCAGGTACAACTAGCCAGCTGGGGGCTGGGAGCAGCCTGTACCTGCCTGCTGTACCTGATTGGCAAACAAAAATATGGCGAAGCCCACATCAATTTTTTTTTTAATAATTCATTAAAAAATAAAAAATATATAAATAAAAACACAAACACATTATGGGACTGCATCTTTATTATTCCCTCGACCCTCATCTCTGTGCTCAACACTCTGGGCTCTGCTTCATCAGAGACCAAGTGGACAAACAAAGCTTCTATCCCCGTGGTCTCTGAAGGAGAGCCAGGAGCACTTCGGCATCGTAAGGGGGGGTAACTCAGGTCACCCAAGGATAGCTCAATCGGCATGGCCTGGTGCCCGTGCGGGAAATTTAAACTCAGCTGGTCTGACAGCTGTTTAAATCTCCCGCACCGACACCGCCGGGAGATCAGCAGCGCCAGCCACCGGTAGATCAGTGGGTGCCGCTCATCACCCGGAGGTGGGCGCCACTCATCTCATGCAGACGGCAGCCGCTTATCTCCCTGTGGTGTCCGTGCAGGAAATTTAAATACAGCTGGTCTGACAGAGTGAATTGTCTGTTTTACTTGAGGAAGGTTTAGCTATGGGTGCGATAGATGAAAAATCTAAAGAATATTTGTTGGTAGAAAAACCTATTTGCCCTGTTTTCCATGCCCTCCACAAGACACACAAGGGTACATTCCCCCTTGTATGCTGCGTTTTTTGGTGCTTTTTTGGTAATTTTCAAAAACGCATGCATTTTTGTAACATGGGGCCCTATGGGAAGTGCATGCAAAAACGCATGGCACGAAATGGTACCATGCGTTTTTGCATGCATTTTTGCTTGCATTTTTAAAATAGGAGACCTAACAGCAAAAATGCAGCCCAAAAACGCAGCCTGCCAAAAACATCCTCAAAAACGCAGCCAAGTCTGACCCTAGCCTTACAATGATTGCACCAACCCAATTCGATGGTACGGGAGATACATCAATGATATGGTCCTGATTTGGGTCATACCGTGAGATGTATCTCCCGTCCCTATCCCCAGTCCCTGCTGGAATTCTTTCGCCACAACAATTACAACTTATCCTTCACTATGGAAGTACATGGAAATGAGACTCTCTTTCTGGATCTTGTATTAATAGGAGATGACAGAACAGGCAGGATCTATTGTAAACTATACAGAAAGCCAACCAATTCGCTGTTGAGAGCAGACAGCTGTCACCCGAGCCACATAATTAAAAACTTGCCTGTCTGCGAATCTATACGAGCAAAAAGACACTGCTCTAGGACAGAGGATTATCTGACAGAATCTGCAATCATGGAAAGCAGATTGAAATCAGGCGACTACAAGCCTTGGATGGTGAGGAGAGCACAGGAAATTACAAATTAGGGTATGTGCACACTGGTGGGCGGGTTGGTCGGCGGCGGCTGGGCGGACCCGCCAGGAAGCTCCGGAGCCGTCCACCGGCATCCTGGCGGGTATGTGCGGAGGGTGCCGGGCGGGTGGCCAGCGGGTTAGCGGCGGCGGTTCTGCAGCGGCTGGAAGCAGCACATGATTCTGCTTGCAGCCGCTGCAGAACCGGCCGGATTATAGAACATGCTCATTCTTTGCTAACCCGCTGGGAACCCAGCGGGTTAGCAACGGATGAGCATGTGTAAACCGCCGGTGTGTGGACACCGGGTGTCGGTTTACATAGGTTTCAATGTTAATCCAAACGCCGGTTTGGATTAACATAAATTTACATGAAATTTATATAAACCGACCGGCGGTTTACACACCTAATCCGACCCTAACCCGGCCAGTGTGCACATACCCTAAAAGATCTAGAGAGTCGCTGCTGTGTGATGACACAACCATAGTCGAAAATAGTAACAAATTACAGAACAAAAATAATAACATCAATTTGCCCGTGTTTGTGACATCGTATAGCAATGACTTTGGTGCCATTAGGGATATTTTGAATAGAAATATACCTATCATCTATCAGGATGATGTATTGTATAAAATCCTGTCAGACCATTCCAAGAAAATCACGTGATCTAGCAAGATTGGTTTCCCCGAGTACTTTTAACAGTGGAACATGGAAGAAACTGACATGGTTAAATTATAATGGCACATTTAGATGCGGAGGCAAGAAGTGCAATCTCTGTCAATTTATCGATCAAGCAACAGAGTTTCAGAATACTCTGACAGATGAAAAAATTCCCATAAGTTCTTATATGAATTGCAACACCACGCATGTTGTCTATATAGCAACATGCGTGGGTTACAGTAAGAATTATGTAGGTTGCACCACTCGCACATTAGAAAAAGAATGTCAGAGCACATCTCCGCATCCAACCCTAATTCCACTCCATTACGTGTCAACATGTCAGGACTCTCCAAACACTTCAAAGATTTCCATAATGGGAATGTTTCAGCCCTGAAGGGAAAAGGTATTGAAAGGGTTTACCTTCCATATAGGTTTGGAGACTGGAAGAGACTCTTTCATAGTAGAGAAAAGCTGTGGATACTAAAACTAGATTCCCGCAATCCGAATAGTCTTCAGAACTTCAGAACTTCAGAATGGATCTTTTATATTTCTATTAGTATGCCCTAAATACTTGAAAATTTTGGCATTAACCATATGACATGTGTTCAAAATAATATTACATTAATATTGTTTTTTTCAAAATTCTTTATTACTTTACTCTGTAAGCTGTTCAGTTTTGTTTGACGGGTTAACGGCAACGAAGGGGTTAATGGTTGATAGTACGATTTGTATCACGTGTTGTGTTGTATATAAATTTCTGTTCACTTGTATATGGTCACCAATGATTAAGGGTGCAATCCCGAAAGGTGTCTGTGTGTGTTGGTCTCCCATGTGGGACAATGATATTTTTATCATTTTTACATCAATTTATCATTTTAAAGCAGCTAAAAATTGAGAAGTGGCTCCAGCAACTACTTTTTAAATCCGTTTATTCCTTGGATTTTCTATATGTTAGGCTGGGGTCACACTTGGCATGAGTTTTTTTAGTGCCTTAAAAAAACGCACGCGTTTTTTTAATTTTAGCATGCGTTTTTTTAAGGTGTCTGATAGCACCCTGCGTTTTTGCATACGTTTTTAAAACAGCACCCAAAAATAGTGCATGCGTTTTTTGATGGTACTAATGTACCATGCGTTTTTGCATGCGTTTTTGATGTCAGCTAATCACATAATTGCAAAAACGCACACAAAAATGCATGGTACTGTCACACATGCGTTTTAGCTATTTACACATGCGTTTTTGCTATTAGGGCATGCGTTTTTTAACATGGTGGCCTATGGGTGCGTTTTTACATACTTTTTTAAAAACGCAGGTCTCCAAAAACTCATGAAAAAAACGCAAGTGTGACCCCAGCCTTATCCATGGGGCCCATACTCTACTGAATTTGACATATGAGTGGTGGGCATAAGCAGCTAGTTGTTCAATGTGGTAGAGCTAGTCTACCTTAATCACCCACTTTGAGATGTTCAGGCAATTTTGAGTGTCCCACTGCGGAGTTATTAGGAGTTTGTTTACTGCCAGTAGGAATAAAAGTAATGTTTTATGTCTAAATTCGATCAGGCTACTTGTCCAATTGAGAAACATAAGGTTTGGTTGTGGAGGTTCGAGAAGTGAGCATATTTTAGTGATCATTTTCAGGGAGTTCCTCCAGAATGGATTGATCTACTCACATGACCACCATATGTGAAGAAACGACACAGTAACCTTCCCACAGCGCCAACACGTTAGAGATATGTTGGGGAACCAAATGTGTGTTTTATTCGGGGTGTCACTACCTTGTGACAATTTTGTATGAGTTTTCTTGAACCCTAACACATTTGGATGGGTCAAATGAGTTGTTATAGATATATTCCATCTCTTCATCGTCCAGTCTGAGTCCCAGATCCTTTTTTCCACATCGAGACATAAGCTCGTCTTATGGGTATGGAGTCGGTTATGAGGGCCTTGTATAGCTTGGCCAGTAAGCCTTTTGGCTGTTTAATTTGTATTAATATTGCTTCAAATAAAGTTGGTTCCCTAGTTGGGATTCCATCTGGTAGGTAAGAGTCAATGGCTTTTTTAAGCCAGGTAAATTGGAGGAAGTTGATCAGGTGTTCTGCAAGGGTGGTTGGTATCTCTGAAAACGGAAGCAGTGCACTATCCTCAAAGAAAAAATATTAGAATCTGAGAGTTCTTAGTGGTTGATACCTTTTAATTGCTAAAAAATGGCTGAAATGATGGTAAACATAGCCATTTCAGTTAGTCATTAAAAGATATCAACCACTGAGGACTCTCAGATTCTAATATATTTCTATCTACTGGCTAACACGGTACAAACATTTTTTACCCTATCCTCAAAGAGCGATTCAACCCAAGTCTTGATCGTGTGGAACAGATCTACTGATTTTGTCCAAGTTTGGTCAAGATAGTGCTATCGTAAATCCATGACTTTGACTAATGGTGATGGGAGTGGCATTAATGTACTAGAATAGTTAGCCCACTTAAGTAGTGTATTCCTAATTACTGCATTTGGGATCTCCAGCCTGTGTATGAACTCTTTGGGTGCATGAAGTGCAGTGTTAACCAATATTGGTATAATGTCATATGCTATTTTGGTCCATAGTTTGTGTTTGGGGCTTCTTGCCCAGTCAACTAAAATAGACAGGATAGCTGCTAAGTGATATTTCTGTGGGTCTAGTAATCCCATTCCCTCTTTTGTTCTAGGCAGCAAAAGAGTATTGAAATTAAGTCTAGACTTTGTTCCTTTCCAGATGTACCTCTCGAATATGGTGTGTATTTTGTTGAAGAACGTGATGGGAACTTTTATAGGGAGCATACATCCACGATATATAACTAAATTTGTCAGCATGAAAAAGTATGGAATGCCTCACGAATTTGCGTGTCATCCTTGCGCAAGGGCCATGCTTATCCTCTCTGTATCATACCAATTCTAGTATACAATTGTGGCCAAAAGTATTGACACCCCTGCAATTCTGTCAGATAATACTCAGTTTCTTCCTGAAAATGATTGCAATCACAAATTCTTTGGTATTATTATCTTCATTTAATTTGTCTTAAATGAAAAAACACAAAAGAGAATGAAGCAAAAAGCAAAACATTGATCATTTCACACAAAACTCCAAAAATGGGCCGGACAAAAGTATTGGCACCCTCAGCCTAATACTTGGTTGCATAACCTTTAGCCAAAATAACTGTGATCAATCGCTTCCGGTAACCATCAAAGAGTTTCTTACAATGCTCTGCTGGAATGTTAGACCATTCTTCTTTGGCAAACTGCTCCAGGTCCCTGTAATTTGAAGGGTGCCTTCTCCAAACTGCCATTTTTAGATCTCTCCACAGGTGTTCTATAGGATTCAGGTCTGGACTCATTGCTGGCCACCTTAGACCTCTCCAGTGCTTTCTCTCAAACCATTTTCTAGTGCTTTTTGAAGTGTGTTTTGGGTCACTGTCCTGCTGGAAGACCCATGACCTCTGAGGGAGGGAAACCCAGCTTTCTCACACTGGGCCCTACATTATGCTGCAAAATTTGTTGGTAGTCTTAAGACTTCATAATGCCATGCACACAGTCAAGCAGTCCAGTGCCAGAGGCAGTAAAGCAACCCCAAAACATCAGGGAACCTCCACCATGTTTGACTTTAGGGACCATGTTCTTTTCTTTGAATGCCTCTTTTTTTCTCCTGTAAACTCTATGTTGATGACTTTGCCCAAAAATCTTTACTTTTGTCTCATCTGACCAGAGAACATTCTTCCAAAACGTTTTAGGCTTTCTCAGGTAAGTTTTGGCAAACTCCAGCCTGGCTTTTTATGTCTTGGGGTAAGAAGTGGGGTCTTCCTGGGTCTCCTACCGTACAGTCCCTTTTCATTCAGACGCCGACGGATAGTACGGGTTGACACTGTTGTACCCTCGGACTGCAGGGCAGCTTGAACTTGTTTGGATGTTAGTCAAGGTTCTTTATCCATCATCCGCACAATCTTGCGTTGAAATCTCTTGTCAATTTTTCTTTTCCGTCCACATCTAGGAAGGTTAGCCACAGTGCCATGGACTTTAAACTTCTTGATGACACTGCGCATGGTAGACACAGGAACATTCAGGTCTTTGGAGATGGACTTGTAGCCTTGAGATTGCTCATGCTTCCTCACAATTTGGTTTCTCAAGTCCTCAGACAGTTCTTTGGTCTTCTTTATTCTCTCCATTCTCAATGTGGTACACACAAGGACACAGGACAGAGGTTGAGTCAAGTTTAATCCATGTCAACTGGCTGCAAGTGTGATTTAGTTATTGCCAACACCTGTTAGGTGCCACAGGTAAGTTACAGGTGCTGTTAATTACACAAATTAGAGAAGCATCACATGATTTTTCTAACAGTGCCAATACTTTTTTCCACCCCCTTTTTTTTGTTTGGTGAGAAATTATATCCAATTTGGCTTTAGGACAATTCTTTTTGTGTTTTTTCATTGAAGACAAATTAAATGAAGACAATAATACCAAAGAATTTGTGATTGCAATCATTTTCAGGAAGAAATTGAGGATTATCTGACAGAATTGCAGGGGTGTCAATACTTTTGGCCACAACTGTACATTGTCCCATGCTGTCTCTTATGAAGTCTCCCATACAACTATGCAGCCAGGGGCTTCATGCTTAGCTTTCCGAAAGGAACATTACCATAGCCCTTCATGTCAGAAGCCCTATAGACAAGCATTGCTACCATCTATGGGACTTTAAAATAGGCCTACATTAACCCAAGGCAGTATTAACATAATGGTATCATTGAGCATGTCTATGGCATAAGTCAATGGAAGCATAGGCTCTCAGGCTATTGTATTGGCCTTGTAACTATTGGCTTACATAGTCCTATGCTGTTTCCTATGAGGTCTCCCATCCAGCTATGCAGCCAAGGCCTTCATGCTTAGCTTCCCAAATGGAACATTGCAACAGCCCTTCATGTCAGAAGTCCTATTGACAAGTCCCATCTATGGGACTTTAAAATAGGCCTACATTAACCCAGGCAGTTTTAATATAATTGTATCATTGAGCATGTGTATGGAAAAAGTCAATAAAATCATCACATTGAATGTACCAGGAGAAAAAGGGCACCAAGACTGATTCAGCAGAGCCTGCCATTAATGCCCATTATAGATGCAAAATTCCCTTTTGGTGCTCAATCCACAGATCAAGTATGATGAAAAGCAAGGAAAAAAGAGATGGCACTCACTGGGATGAATTGATGAGGTGCTTTATTTACAGTTTCGTTAGAACATTGTGCAGGGAGGGGGTGCCTGAACAGACGACGACACCGTTTTGCACACTTGTTGCACTTCAACGGGTCAAATTGGCTTACATATCCCCATGCTGTTTCTTATGAGGTCTCCCATCCAACTATGCAGCCAGGGCCTTCATGCTTAGCTTCATAATGGTATCATTGAGCATGTCTATGGAAAAAGTCAATGGAAGCTTTGGCCTATTTCCTATTGGCTTACATAGTCCCATGCTGTTTCTCATGAGGTCTCCCATCCAACTATGCAGCCAGGGCCTTCATGCTTCGCAAATGAAACATTGCCACAGCCCTTCATGTCAGAAGTCCAATTGACAGGCATTGCTACCATCTATGGGACTTTAAAGGGAACCTGTCACCTGGATCTAAGCCCCTACACTATCACTACCTGTCCCTGCACCTTCCTAGCTGCTCCATATCTATCCCTCTCTGAGCTAAATCCGCCCTATAAAACAGCAGAAAAATAACTTATAACTTACAGACGTCCCTGAGGCTGGGGACTGAAAAGGCGGCCCCAGGCTCCATTCTGCCTCTCCTCGATGCAGCAGCACACGCCCCGCTGGGTGGCATTATTCTTTCTTCATCGCCGCCTCCTCTATTTGGAATCTCCCGCCTGCTTTACACCTATCATGTTGTGGTGATGCGACCTCGATGTGTTCCCTGACCGGGACACAGCATATGGGAGATTGTATCTTCTGCTCGGTAGCAGCACACACAGGGTTAGCTGCTACTGGAGCTGAGTGCTGATTTAAAGCACTGACACCCAGGTGTGCGGGTGAAAAGGAGATGATATGAGCTGCCCAGGGCTGTGGGGAGGGGGTGGAGTGTGTCAGGACAGCAGCAGGAGCTGCTTTGTAGAGAGAGCTGTGTGAAGATTTATCACAGCCTGTGAGCTCTCTCAGAGTGGACGTTCATGAGGCTAATGAGCGGACGGTGAGGAGGGAAAGGTTGTGTGCTGACCTAACACAGCCTACCCGGGGGAAGGTACAGAGCTTCTATATCAGCTGTTGGGATTGTATGAGGTTGTACTCTGCTGCACTCTGAAACCTGGAGGTCTGGGAATACCTGAACTGTGCCATTAAACTGTGTGCTGTGTGAGTAAATACCTGAGTCACTGCCTTCTGTCGTGCCAATCCTAACTGCTACCTTACAGTGCAAAATGGTGGGAGATTTAAAATGGAGGAGGTGGCAATGAAGAAAGAATAACGCCGCCCTGCGGGGCGTGTGCTGCTGCATCGAGGAGGGCAGAATGGAGCCTGGGCCCGCCTTTTCAGTCCCCAGCCTCAGGGACTTCTGTAAGTTATAAGTTATTTTTCTGCTGTTTTATAGGGCGGACTTAGCTCAGAGAGGGATAGACAGGGAGCAGGAAGGTGCAGCGACAGGTAGAGATAGTGTAAGGGCTTAGATCCAGGTGACAGGTTCCCTTTGAAGTAGGCCTACATTAACCCAAGTCAGTTGTAATATAATGGTATCATTGAGCATGTTTATAGAAAAAGTCTATGGAAGAATTGCCTCTCATGCTATTGCATTGGCCTTTTCCCTAATGGCATACATAGTCCCATGCTGTTTATTTTGAGGTCTCCATTCAAGTATGCAGCCAAAGACTTCAAGCTTAGCTTCCCAAATGGTGCACAACCACAGCACTTCATGTCAGAAGTCCTATTGACAAGCATCTCTGCCATCTATGGGACTTTAAAATAGGCCTACATTAACCCAGGCAATTTTAACATATTGGTATCATTGAGCATATGTATGGAAAAAGTCAATGTAAGCATTGCATTGTATTGGCGTTGTTCCTATTGGCTTACATAGTCCCATGCTGTTTCTCATGAGGTCTCCCATCCAACTATGCAACCAGGGCCTTCATGCTTCGCAAATGAAACATTGCCATAGCCCTTCATGTCAGAAGTACTATTGACAGGCATTACTTCCATCTATGGGACTTTAAAGTAGGCCTACAGTAACCCAAGACAGTTGTAATATAATGGTATCATTGAGCATGTCTATGGAAAAAGTCAATGGAAGCATTGCCTCTCATGCTATTAAATTGGCCTTTTTCCTATTGGTTTACATAGTCCCTTGCTTTTACTTATGAGGTCTCCCACCCAACTATGCAACCAGGGCCATCATGCTTAGCTTCGCTAATGAAACATTGCCATAGCCCTTCATGTCAGAAGTCCTATTGACAAGTATTGTTACCAACTATGGAACTTTAAAATAGGCCTACATTAACCCTGGCAGTTTAAATATAATGGTATCATTGAGCATGTGAATGGAAAAAGTCAATGGAAAGATTGCATTGGCCTTGTTCCTATTGGCTTACATAGTCCCATGCTGTTTCTTATGAGGTCTCCTATCCAACTATGCAGCCAGGGCCTTTATGCTTAGCTTCCGAAGTGGAACATTGCCATTCCCCTTCATGTCAGAAGTCCTATTGGCAAGCACTGCTACCATGTATGGGACTTTAAAATAGGCCAAACATTAACCTGTCCGTTTTAATACAATGGTATCGGGTCATTCCATGTCAAGTGATCCAAAAATGAATATTTTTTTTCCCTGACGTCCTCAGATTTTTTTACATTTTTTTTCTATATGAAGAACAACTTTATCTAATTACAAAAAAAAAGTTTTGAATTTTTTTCTTTATCAGTTAATTTTTTACAGATTTTTAAAGTTTTAAAAAAGTGCGAATTTTGGCCTGGTATGGCTTTACATTTTCTATCATATCTCGGGCTAGAAATAAGATAGAGAAACAAAATAAACACCAATCTACTCAGAACTGTCCAGGCTTTCATCAGATATGTCACAAGAGGATCTTTGTTAATATTTTACCCATGTGATCGCAAGCGCAAAACTTTAAAACGCATTTCTGAAAAATCGGCGCGCTTTAAATATTTCAAAAACTGCCCATGTGTCTGCTTTGCTCTTAGCCACATCTGTACCAAATTTCAAGTTGGGATCGCAATGGGATCATATTTTAACATATTTTACTATTAATAGCGTCAATGGGTCATTCCATATCAAGTGATCTAAATATGAATATTTTTTTTTACCTGACGTCTTTAGATTTTTTATTTTTTTTCCTTTATGAAGTACAACTTTAGTTAATTACAAATTAAAAGTTTAGAATTTTTTTCTTCATCAGTTAATTTTTTACAGATTTTTAAAGTTTAAAAAAGGGTGAATTTTGGCCTGGTATGACTTTACATTTTTTTATCTCAGGCTAGAAATAAGATAATGAAGTGGGAGAGGCATCATTTTACTCAGAACGGTAACAGCTTTCATTTGAGATGTTACAAGACTATGTTTCTTTATATCAAATTCAAACTATTGACGGGCAATTGTGAAAAAATGACTGATTGTGTTCTTGGTGATTTTTGAATTGACACTATAATAGTTAAATATTTTGCACTTAGGTCCAATGAATGCGTCCATGGGGTCAAGCTGGGACAGAGTCATCACAAATTAGCCTTATTTGCAGATGACCTGCTACTTTACATCTCCCAGCCCCTGGTCTCCATCCCTTCGGTCTTAATGGAGTTTGAACAGTTCGGACAATTGAGCAACTTTAAAGTGAATTGCTCCAAAACCGAGGCACTCAATATTTCTTTGCCTGGAGAATTGGTTTCTCATCTATCTAAACAGTTCCCATTTAAATGGAAAGTAGAAGCCATTAAGTACTTGGGAGTCCTTAGACCAAAAGATCTTAAACAAATATTCAATTTAAATTATCAACCCCTTTTGACTAACGCAGAATCGGCATTTACCTCTTATAGACAATTAAAGCTATCCTGGTTCGGGAGAATAAACGTAGTCAAGATGGATGTCTTGCCCCGACTCTTATATACTTTTCAGACAGTTCCTGTTCTATTGGATAGAGGCTTCCTCTCCAAAATGCAATCTATGATCCTTAGATTTGTCTGGGGGGGCAAGAGGTCCAGATTGCGAATGAATATCATATCCTTGCCCAAGACCAGAGGAGGGGTTGGACTACCCAACATACGAGCGTACTTTGTGGCTTCCTCTCTTGTTAGAGCTCTAGATTGGCATTATCATGCGTCCTCCAAGAAATGGGTAGGGGTGGAGCAATAGGGTTTGGGGATTCCGCTGAAACACCTGCTTTGGATTTCCCCTAAAGACTCCACAGACCTAGTACCTTTGACAGACATGGCCAGAAACACCTTGAAGGTATGGCACCTAGTGACGAAAACCCTCCGCTTAAACGACAGACTTAGCCCTTTGACTCCCCTTTTTTCCAACCCATCTTTCCCACCCAGATTTGACAGGCAGAGATTTTTATGTTGGCGGATTGTGGATGACACCCGAGTAGGACAGACTCTGTCCAGTGGTGGTTTGCCCCGATGGCAGAGCTACAACTCAAAGAACCTACGAGACCTCTTAAGTGATTCGAATTTCTCCAATACAGAGCATACTTATAGTCAGCTGACCACTCTTGCAGGGTAAGATTGACGCCCAACTTTTGGAGAGGTTATTCCAACTGGAGGCTCCACCGAGGCGCAAAATATCAGTTCTATACCAGGCCTTAGGGTCCATGAGAGAGCAGGGCACCTTTTACTTCCAACGTGCTTGGGAGAGGGAATTGGGGTGTAGCATTTCAGAAGCTAATTGGCAGAAATGCTTTATATTTACTCACTCACTAGCTAGCGCTTGTTCTGCACAAGAAAGAAGCTATAAGCTGCTCACTAGATGGTACTTGTGCCCGACGACACTCCGGAACATGTTCCCTGGAACCCCTGATACCTGCTGGCGCTGTGGGGAAGAGAAGGGTACAATGATACACATTTGGTGGAGTTGTGGGAAAATCCGGCGGTTCTGGTCTGAGGTTTTCAATGCATACGCCCGGATAACAGGTAAACAAGCCGAATGCTGCCCAGAATCGGCAATGTTATCCATTTTTCCAGGTCCTATTGGGCTACAGAAGAGGGATATTCTCCGCTTTTGCATCTCGGCTGCTCGTGCTGTGATCCCGAGGTTCTGGAAATCAAGCCGGGCTCCATCTTTACTTGATTGGTTCAAAGAATTGATGGACATATATTGAATGGAGGAGCTCGCAGCTGATGCGTCGGGATCTCGGAACAAATTCTTAGGGATTTGGGTTGAATGGATTCTTTTTCACGACTCTGCAGAATTTAGGAGTATCTTTTCCAGCACAGATAATATGGCTCGACCTCTGGCTGATGGGGAGCCAGTGGGATGAGTACCCTTTCTCCTTCCCATACCTCACCCGTCCCCCCCCTCCTTTTTTTCTTTTTTTCTTACGTGGCTTTTCTTTCCCAGTATAATTTTTTCTAATGGTTTTTGTTTCTCTTCTCTCTCTCTTCTTTTCTATCTCTCTTTTCTTCCCATCTGATACATTCAGTCTAGGTATTTCCTTTCTACACCTATACCTTCAGAATTCTAGTGAACATTAGACAGGTATCGGAAACTCTGAGCTGTGAGTAGATCATTAATATTTCGGCCTTCCTTTCCGGTACACCAGTCGATAGACTATTCCAACTAGGCCTCAACGGGTAATGACCCACTTACGTGGTCAACCTGTTAGAAGGGGCCAAGTGATAAAAATCATTCTGCTGGGGCTGCTTGTCCCCTTGACATCAGAACATCTCAAAACCCTGAGAAAGGTTGTATACTTCAGTGTTTGGAATTATATTTAGATTGTAGTATATATTGCACCAGAGATAAGCGCAAAAGTAAATTTGCAGCTTATCTTAAAGTTACTAATAACTTTGTGAATTCTCTTTTTGTATATTTTATATGTCTCAAGATTTTGTTAAAAGATTGAATGTATGTCTTTCATATGTTTTTTCAAAATTTAATAAAAATGAGATTAACCATAGTTAAATATTTTAAAATATGATCCCATCACGATCCCAACTTGAAATTTGGTACAGATGTGGCTAAGAGCATAAAAGACACATGGGCAGTTTTGGAAAATTTTTATTAAAACGTTTTTTCGGAAATGCGTTTCAAAATGTTGCGTTTGCATTCGCATGGGTAAAAAATTAAAATGAACAAATATACTCTTGTGACATATCTGGTGAAAGCCTGGACAGTTCTGAGTAGAATGGTGTTTATTTTGTTTCTCTATCTTATTTCTAGCCCGAGATAAAAAAATGTAAAGTCATACCAGGCCAAAATTCACCCTTTTTTTAAACTTTAAAAATCTGTAAAAAATTAACTGATGAAGAAAAAAATTCCAAACTTTTAATTTGAAATTAACTAAAGTAGTACTTCATAAAGGAAAAAAAAAATAAAAAATCTAAAGACGTCAGGTAAAAAAAAAATATTCATATTTAGATCACTTGATATGGAATGACCCATTGACGCTATTAATAGTAAAATATGTTAAAATATGATCCCATTTCGATCCCAACTTGAAATTTGGTACAGATGTGGCTAAGAGCAAAGCAGACACATCGGCAGTTTTTGAAATATTTAAAGCGCGCTGATTTTTCGGAAATACGTTTTAAAGTTTTGCGCTTGCGATCACATGGGTAAAATATTAACAAAGATCCTCTTGTGATATATCTGGTGAAAGCCTGTATAGTTCTGAGTAGAATGGTGTTTATTTTGTCTCTCTATCTTATTCCTAGCCTGAGTTATGAGTAGAAACGTAAAGGCAGGCAACAGCGAAATTCACACTTTTTCCGAACTTTGAAAATCATTTTAAAAAAAAATAAATTTTTAAAAAAATTTTTCTCTTCACATTTTTCATTGTCTGACATGCTATTATCAAATAACAAAATCTCAAAAGAATTAAAAATATAGAGGTAATAATCATTGGTTCACTTGACATGGAATGACCCTATCATTGAGCATATGTATTGAAAAAGTCAAAGAAAGCATTGGCTTGCATAGTCCTATGCTGTTTCTTATGAGGTCTCCCATTCAGCTATGCAGCCAGGGCATTCATGCTTCGCTTTCTGAATGGAAAATTACCATAGCCCTTCATGTCAGAAGTCGTATTGACAAGTCTTGTTATCATCTATGGGACTTTAAAATAGGCCTACATTAACCAAAGGCAGTTTTAATATAAAGGTATCATTGAGCATGTCTATGGAAAAAGTCAATGGAAGCATTGCATTTGTCTTTTTCTGACTGGCTTACATAGTCCCATGCTGTTCTTTATGAAGTCTCCCATCCAACTATGCAGCCAGGGCCCACTATCTTAGCTTCCCAAATTGAACATTGCCATAGCCCTTCATGTCAGAAGTACTATTGACAAGCGCCGCTACCATCTATGGGACTTTAAAAAAGGCCTACATTAACCCATGCAGTTTTAATATAATGGTATCATTGAGCATGTTTATGGAAAAAGTGAATGGATGCATCGGCTCTTTTGCTATTGTATTGGCCTTGTTCCTATTGGCTTATATAGTCCCATGCTGGTTATTATGAGGTGTCCCATCCAACTATGCAACCAGGGACTTCATGCTTAGCTTTCCAAAAGAATATTGCCATAGTCCCTCATGTCAGAAGTCCTATTGACAAGCATTGCTACCATCTATGGGACTTTAAAATAGGCCTACATTAACCCAGGCAGCTTTAATATAATGGTATCATTGAGCATGAGTATGGAAAAAGTCAATGGAAGCATTGCATTGTATTGGCTTTGCTTTTATTCACTTGCATAGTCCCATGCTGTTTCTTATTAGGTCTCCCATCCAACTATGCAGCTAGAACCTTCATGCTTAGACTTCTCAAATGGAACATTGCCATAGCACTTCATGTCAAAAGTCCTATTGACAAGTGTGACTACCATCTATGGAACTTTAAAAGACTTTAAAATAGGCCTACATTAACCCAAGGCAGTTTTAATATAAAGGTATCTTTGAGCATGTCTTTGGAAAAAGTCAATGGAAGCTTTGCTCTCATGCTATTGTATTGGCCTTGTTCCTATTGGTTTAGATAATCCCATGCTGTTTCCTATGAGGTCCCCAATCCAACTCTGCAGCCAGGGCCTTCATGCTTAGCTTCCTGAATGCAACATTGCCATAGCCCTTCATGTCAGAAGTCCTATTGACAAGCATTGCTACCATCTATGGGATTTTAAAATAGGCCTACATTAACCCAAGGCAGTTTTAATATAATGGTATCATTGAGTATGTCTATGGAAAAAGTCAATGGAAACATTGTCTCCCATGCTATTGTATCGGCCTTGTGCTTATTGGCTTACATGCTGTTTCTTATGAGGATGCCCATGCAACTATGCAGCCAGGGTCTTCATGCTTAGCTTCCCAAATGGGATATTGCCTTAGCCCTTCATGTCAGAAGTCCTATTGACAAGCATTGATACCATCTATGGGACTTTAAAATAAGTCTACATTAACTCATGTCATTTTTAGAATAATGGCATCTTTGAGCATGTCTATGGAAAATCTCAAAAGAAGCATTGGCTCTCATGCTATGGTATTGGTCTTGTTCCTATTGGCTTATATAGTCCCATGCTGTTTCTTATGAGGTCTCCCATCCAACTATGCAGCCAGGGCCTTCATGCTTATGCTTAGCTTACAGAATGGAACATTGCCATGACCCTTCAAGTCAGAAATCCTCTTGACAAGCATTGCTACCATGTATTGGACTTTAAAATAGGCCTACATTAACCCAGGCAGTTTTAATATAATTGTATCATTGAGTATGTGTATGGAAAAAGTCAATGGAAGCATTGCATTGTATTGGCCTTGTTCCTATTGGCTTACATAGTCCCATGCTGTCTCTTATCAGGTCTTCCATCCAACAATGCAGCCAGGGACTTCATGCTTAGCTTCCCGAATTGATCATTGCCATAGCCCTTCATGTCAGAAGTCCTATTCTCAAACATTGCTTTCATCTATGGGACTTTAACCCCTTCCCGACCTATGACGTTATAGAGATGTCATGAAAGTGGGTGCGTTCCCGACCTATGACGTCTCTACAACGTCATGGGTTGTTTGTGCTCCTGCAGCTCCGGTGACAGTGCCAGTGACAATTCACCGGAGCTGCAGGATCGCAAGAACCCATACTTTAGCCCAGGGTGGGTTGCTTAGCCCCCCTGTGGCTAAACTCGCTCTGATTGGTAGTTGAAATTGAGACTGCCAATCAGAACGAGTAACTCCCTCCAGATCTGATTGGAGCTCTCCAATCATATCTGGAGGGGTGGGATGGCAGGTGCCCTCCCCTCCTAGCCCCCTCCCACTCCAAAACCCCTCGATCCTTTCCTAAGCCGCCACCTGGCGGTAACAGTCATCCGCCTGTGCACCCACCGGTCAGCTTCCTCAGCCCTCTCCTGGTGCGATCACAGAGGGGGCTGAGGAAGCTGACACCCACCTTCCCCTGTGCCCAGTGTCCCCCTCACCTCCCGGTGGGCTGCACCCGCCGGTGCACCCGCCGGCTAGCTCCGGTTTGGGCCCCTCCTCCTCTCCCTGGCTCCTCCTCCTGGATGAGGTAAGTGTGAATGATTGATTGAATGAATGGATGAATGAGTGGGTGCATGCATGCATGGGTGCATGGGTGGATGGATGGGTAAGTGGGTGCAAGCATGCATGGTTGGAGGGATGGGTGAGTTGTTGCATGCATGCATGAATGGGGGGATGGATGCATGCATGAGTTGATGGATGCATGGGTGCATGCATGGGTGGATGGATGTGTGCATGCATGTATGTGCGCGTGCATTGATGGATGCATGCCTGCGTGGATGTGTGCATGGATGGATTATGTGCATGTGCAAGCATGCATGAATGTGTGCGTGTGTGCATGCATGTGTGCATGGATGGATGTTGTATGCATGGATGTGTGTGTGGTTTCGTGTGTGATGTGTGGATGCATGTGTGCATGGATGTGTGGATGTGTGTGTGCATGGATGGATGTGCGTATGGATGGATGTGTGCATGCGTGGATGTGGACATGCGTGGTGATGGGTGCATGGATGGATGTGTGTGTGGATGTATGCGTTCATGGAGGGGTGTGTGCGTGCGTGGATGTGTGGATGTGTGCATGCAAGGATGGATGTGTGCATGGGTAGATGTGTGTGCATGTGTGCGTGTGTGGATGTGTGGATGCATGCATGCATGGATGGATGTTGCATGGATGGATGTGTGCATGGATGGAAGTGTGCATGCGTGGATGTGTGTGTGCGTGGATGTGTGGATGCATGCATGGATGTGTGCATGGATGGATGTGTGTGTGCATGCATGCATGTGTGCATGGATGGATGTTGCATGCATTGATGTGTTTGTGTGGTTGCGTGTGTGGATGTGTGGATGCATGTGTGCGGATGTGTGTGTGCATGGATGGATGTGTGCATGTGTGTATGTGGGCATGCGTGGATAGGTGCATGGATGGATGTGTGCGTGGATATGTGGATGTGTGCATTCATGGAGGGATGTGTGCATGCATGGATGTGTGCGTGCGTGGATGTGTGTGTGGATTCGTGTGTGGATCTGTGGATGTGTGCATGCGTGGATGTGTGGATGTGTGCATGCAAGGATGGATGTGTGCATGGATAGATGTGTGTGCATGTGTGGATGTGTGCGTGTCTGGATGCATGCATGCATGCATGGATGTTGCATGGATGGATGTGTGCATGGATGGATGTGTGCATGCGTGGATGTGTGTGTGCATGGATGTGTGGATGCATGTGCGGATACGTGCATGAATAAATATGTGTATGGGTGGATGTGTGCATGGATGGATGTGTGCATGCGTGGATGTGTGTGTGCGTGGATGTGTGGATGCATGTGTGGATGCGTTCATGGATAAATGTGTGTATGAGTGGATGTGTGCATAGATAGATGTAAGTGTGTGCATAGGTGGATGGGTGCATGCGTTGATGATGAGTGCATGGGTGGATGGATGCATGGATTGATGGATGGGTGCAACAAGGGATCAAGTGTCCTTTTGTTCTAGTCTCTAGGATCATAGTCATGGTGCACTGTATGACAGATGATTGCCATACAGTTCACCATAACTCTGACCCCAGAGACTGTAGGAAGAGGACACTTGATCCATTGCTGCAGTCTCTGGATTGAGCAGAGGCGATCGTTGTGGGACCTTTGTTGTGGACTACGTTGGAGGCGACCGAGCGTTGTCGGACCTTCGTTGTGGACTACGTCAGATCTTTATAATAAAGATGGAGTCCGAAGTTTGTTTGTGTTTTGTTTCCAAATAAAAAGATTTTTTTCTGTATGGTGTATTTTTTTGACTATTTACTAGAGATTCCTAACGTCCGGGTCTAACATTGACCCGACATTATGAATCTCGAGCTTAGTGCCAGTTGCCAATAAAAAGCTGGCATTAACTCCTCTATTACCCAATTTGCCACCAGCACCAGGGCAACTGGAAGAGCCTAGGTACAGCGCCAGAAGATGGTGCTTCAATGAATGCGCCATTTTCTGCGGTGGCTGAGGGTTGCAATACGCAGTGTGGGGGGCCCAAAACGCTTGGGCCTCTCCATGCTGAGGATTCCAGCCCCCAGCTGTCTAGTTATACCTGGATGGGCCAAAAGTATGGTGGAGCCCCACGTCATTTTCTTTTTTTTAGAATTAGTTCTAGAAATAAAAAAAATGGGCTTCGCTGTATTTTTGGTTGCCAGCCAGGTACAACAAGGCAGTTGGGGGTTGGTGGCAGTCCACAGCTGCCAAGTTGTTCCTGGCTGGACCAAAAATATGGTGGAGCCTCATGTCTTTTTTTTTTCTAGAATTAGTTCTAGAAATAAAAAAAATGGGCTTTGCCATATTTTTGGTTGCCAGCCAGATACAACGAGGCAGCTGGGTGTCGGTGTCAGTGTGTAGCTGCCAAGTTGTACCTGGCTTGACCAAAAATATGACGGAGCCTCACGTCATTGTTTTTTCTAAAATCAGTTCTCAAAATATAAAAAAAAGGCCTTAGTTGTATTTTTGGTTGGCAGCCAGGTACAACTTAACAGCTGGGGGGCTGGAATCCTCAGTGTGGAGAGACGCAAATGTGGGCCCCCACGCTGCAAGTTGCAACCCACAGCCACCTCAGAAAATAGCGCATTCATTAGAGGCGCAATTTTTCTAGTGCTGTACCCCAACTTTACCAGTTTCCCTTGTGCTGGTGGCACACTGGTTCTCCATACGCGACATGGTGTTGTCAGCGGAAACCATATCGCGTATGGAGAGCCCCTCCCTGTGTGCCTGAACTTTGGAGCCACCCCATTTTGGAAACTAGAACCCCCAAGAAACTTATCTAGATGCATAGTGAGTACTTTGTCCCCGCAGGTGCTTCACAAATTGATCCGTAATAAGGAAAAAGTAATTTTTTTTAACAGAAATTTTCTTTTTTAATATTTACGGATCAATTTGTGAAGCACCCGGGGGTTCAAAGTGCTCACTATACATCTAGATAAGTTCCTTGGGGGTCTAGTTTCCAAAATGAGGTTAATTATGTGAGGCTACACCATTTTTTTGGCCCATCCAGGTATAACTAGGCAGCTGGGGGCTGGAATCCTCAGTATGGAGAGGCCCAAGCATTCTGGGCCCCCCATGCTGCGAATTGCAGCCGGCAGCCGCCCCAGAAAATGGCGCATTCATTGAAGCGCCATTTTCTGGCGCTGTACCAAGGCTCTTCCAGTTGCCCTGGTGCTGGTGGCAAACTGGGTAATAAAGGGGTTAATGCCAGCTTTTTATTGGCAGCTGGCACTAAGCCCGAGATTCATAATGTTGGGTAAATGTTAGACCCAGGCAATAGGAATCTCTAGTAAATAGTCAAAAAAATACACCATACAGAGAAAAATCTTTTGATTTGGAAACAAAACACAAACAAAATTCGAACTCCATCTTTATTATAAAGATCTGACGTAGTCCACAATGAAGGTCCCACAACGCTTGATCGCCTCCGACGTAGTCCACAACAAAGGTCCCACGACGCTTACCTCTACTCAATCCAGAGACTGCAGCAAGGGAACAAGCGTCCTCTTCCTACAGTCTCTGGGGTCAGAGTTATGGTACACTGTATGGCAATGATCTGTCATACAGTGCACAATGAGTATAATCCCAGAGACTACAACAAGAGGACACTTGATCCCTTATTGCACCCATCCATCAATCCATGCATCCATCTACCCATGCACTCATCATCAACACATCCGCCCATGCACACACACACATCTATCCATGCACACATCCACCCATACACACATTTATCCATGCACGCATTCATGCACGCATCCATGCACACACATCCACGCATGCACACATTCATCCATGCACACATCCATCCATGCACGCACACATCCATGCATGCACACATCCATCCATGCACACATCCATCTATGCAACATCCATCCATGCATGCATGCATCCACACATCCACACACGCACACATCCACGCATGCACACACATCTATCCATGCACACATCCATCCTTTCACGCACACATCCACACATCCACAGATCCACACACGCATCCATGAACACACACATTCACGCACACACACATCCATGCATGCACACATCCCTCCATGAATGCACACATCTACACACACACATCCATCCATGCACCTATCCACGCATGCCCACATCCACACATGCACACATTCATCCATGCACACACACATCTGCACACACGCATCCACACATCCACACACGTAACCACACACACATCCATGCATGCAACATCCATTCATGCACACACGCATGCATGCACATGCACACATCCATCCATGCACATATGCACGCATCAATCAATGCACGCATCAATCAATGCACACACATCTATGCACACACATCCATGCATGCACGCATCCATCCACCCATGCATGCACCCACCCACCCATGCATGCATGCATGCAACCACTCGCCCATCCATCCACCCATGCACCCATGCATGCACCCACTCATCCATCAATCCATTCATTCAATCATTCATTCATACTTACCTCATCCAGGAGGACGAGCCCAGGAGAAGAGGAGGGGCCCACATCGGAGCTGGCCAGCGGGTGCACCGGCGGCTGCAGCCCGCCGGGAGGTGAGGGGGGCCACGAAGCAAAGGGGAAGGTGGGTGTCAGCTTCCTCAGCCCCCTCTGTGATCGCACCAGGAGAGGGCTGAGGAAGCTGACTGGCGGGGGCACAGGCAGATGACTGTTACCGCCAGGTGGAGGCTTAGGAAAGGAATAGGGGGGGCCCTGGAGTGGGAGGGGGCTAGGATGGGTAGGGCAGGGCACCTGCCATCCCGCCCCTCCAGATCTAATTGGAGAGCTCCAATCAGATCTGGAGGGGGTTACTCGTTCTGATTGGCAGTCTCAATTTCAACTACCAATCAGAGCGAGTTTAGCCACGGGGGGGCTAAGCCACCGACCCTGGGCTAAAGTATGGGTTCTTGCGATACTGCAGCTCCGGTGACTTGTCACTGGCACTGTCACCGAGCTGCAGGAGCGCAAACAACCCATGACATTATAGAGACGTCATAGGTCGGGAACGCACCGACTTTCATGACATCTGTATAACGTCATAGGTCGGGAAGGGGTTAAAGTCCCATAGATGAAAGCAATGTTTGTGAATAGGACTTCTGACATGAAGGGCTATGGCAATGATCAATTCGGGAAGCTAAGCATGAAGTCCCTGGCTGCAATGTTGGATGGATGACCTGATAAGAGACAGCATGGGACTATGTAAGCCAATAGGAACAAGGCCAATACAATGCAATGCTTCCATTGACTTTTTCCATACACATACTCTATGATACCATTATGTTAAATCTGCCTCGGTTAATGTAGGCCTATTTTAAAGTCCAATACATGGTAGCAATGCTTGTCAAGAGGATTTCTGACTTGAAGGGCTATGGCAATGTTCCATTTGGGAAGCTAAGGATGAAAACCCTGGCTGCACAGTTGCATGGGCAACCTCATAAGAAACAGCATGTAAGCCAATAAGGACAAGGCCTATACAATAGCATGAGAGCCAATGTTTCCATTGACTTTTTACATAGACATGCTCAATGATACCATTATATTAAAACTGCCTTGGGTTAATGTAGGCCTATTTTAAAATCCCATAGATGGTAGCAATGCTTGTCAATAGGACTTCTGACATGAAGGGCTATGGCAATGTTGCATTCAGGAAGCTAAGCATGAAGGCCCTGGCTGCAGAGTTGGATTGAGGACTTCATAGGAAACAGCATGGGATTATGTAAGCCAATTGGAACAAGGCCAAAACAATAGCATGAGAGTTAATGCTCCCATTGACTTTTTCCAAAGACATGCTCAATGATACCATTATATTAAAACTGCCTTGGGTTAATGTAAGCCTATTTTAAAGTCTTTTAAAGTTCCATAGATGGTAGTCACACTTGTCAATAGGACTTTTGACATGAAGTGCTATGGCAATGTTCCATTTGAGAAGTCTAAGCATGAAGGTTCTAGCTGCATAGTTGGATGGGAGACCTAATAAGAAACAGCATGGGACTATGCAAGTGAATAAAAGCAAAGCCAATACAATGCAATGCTTCCATTGACTTTTTCCATACTCATGCTCAATGATACCATTATATTAAAGCTGCCTGGGTTAATGTAGGCCTATTTTAAAGTCTCATAGATGGTAGCAATGCTTGTCAATAGGACTTCTGACATGAGGGACTATGGCAATATTCTTTTGGGAAGCAAAGCATGAAATCCCTGGTTGCATAGTTGGATGGGACACCTCATAATAACCAGCATGGGACTATATAAGCCAATAGAAACTAGGCCAATACAATAGCAAAAGAGCCGATGCATCCATTAACTTTTTCCATAAACATGCTCAATGATACCATTATATTAAAACTGCATGGGTTAATGTAGGCCTTTTTTAAAGTCCCATAGATGGTAGCAGCATTTGTCAATAGTAGTTCTGACATGAAGGGCTATGGCAATTTTCAATTTGGGAAGCTAGGATAGTGGGCCCTGGCTGCATAGTTGGATAGGAGACTTCATAAAGAACAGCATGAGACTATGAAAGCCAGTCAGAAAAAGACCATTGCAATGCATCCATTGACTATTTCCATACACATGCTCAATGATACCAATTTATTTAAACTGTCTGGGCTAATGTAGGCCTATTTTAAAGTTCCATAGATGGTAACAATCCTTGTCAATAGGACTTCTGACATGAAGGGCTATGGCAATGTTTCATTAGCGAAGCTAAACATGAAGGCCCTGGTTGCATAGTTGGGTGGGAGACCTCATAAGTAAAAGCAAGGGACTGTGTAAGCCAATAGGAAAAAGCTCAATGCAATCTTTCCATTGACTTTTTCCATTCACATGCTCAATGATACCATTATATTTAATCTGCCTGGGTTAATGTAGGCCTATTTTAAAGTTCCATAGATGGGACTTGTCAATAGGACTTCTGACATGAAGGGCTGTTGCAATGTTCCATTTGGGAAGGTAAAAATACTTGTCAATAGGACTTCTGACAAGAATTCATTAGCGAAGCTAAGCATGAAGGCCCTGGTTGCATAGTTGGGTGGAAGACCTCATAAGTAAAAGCAAGGGACTATGTAAGCCAATAGGAAAAAGGCCAGTTTAATAGCATGAGAGGCAATGCTTCTATTGACGTTTTCCATAGACATGCTCAATGATACCATTATGTTACAACTGTCTTGAGTTACTGTAGGCCTACTTTAAAGTCCCATAGATGGTAGCAATGCCTGTCAATAGTACTTCTGACAAGAAGGGCTATGGCAATGTTTCATTTGCGAAGCTTGAATGCCCTAGCTGCATAGTTGGATGGGAGACCCCATGAGAAACAGCATGGGACTATGTAAGCCAATAGGAACAACGCCAATACAATGCAATGCTTCCATTGACTTTTTCCATACATATGCTCAATGATACCATTATGTTAAAACTGCCTGGGTTAATGTAGGCCTATTTTAAAGTCCCATAGATGGCAGAAAATGCTTGTCAATAGGACTTCTGACATGAAGTGCTGTGGTTGTGCACCATTTGGGAAGCTAAGCTTGAAGTCTTTGTCTGCATACTTGAATGGGAGACCTCATGAGAAACAGCATGGGACTATGTAAGCCAATAGGAAATAGGCCAAAGCTTCCATTGACTGCTTCCATAGACATGCTCAATGAATCCATTATGAAGGTAAGCATGAAGGCCCTGGCTGCATAGTTGGATGGGAGACATCATAAGAAACAGCATGGGACTAAGTAAGCCAATAGGAACAGAGCCAATACAATGCAATACTTCCATTGACATTTTCCATACACATGCTCAATGATACAATTTTAATAAAACTGCCTGGGTTAATGTAGGCCTATTTTAAAGTCCCATAGATAGTAGAAATGCTTGTCCATAGGACTTCTGACATGAAGGGCTGTTGCAATGTTCCATTTGGGAAGCTTAGCATGAAGGCCTTGGCTGCATAGCTGCATGGGAGACCTCATAAGAAACAGCACAGAACTATGTAAGCCAATAGTTACAAGGCCAATACAATAGCCTGAGCGCAAATGCTTCCATTGACTTATGCCAAATTCCTATATAAACAACCCTGGAGTCAGGCCAGAATCATAATCACAAGTGCTCTTTATTAAAAGTAATACAATAAATGCAGCAATTAAAAGTAATGCCTCAGGCAGCACACATGACAGGAGACCACATGAAAACAAGATGCAAGTATGGTAATAAACAAGGCAATCCTATGTCTGGCACCACAAATTAGTGCTCAGTTTCCATATACACACCATACAACCAAGTAGTAAATGCACCAAAATATCCTTCATGGGTCTAAAGTTTTACCTGTCCGTGGCCACCGACCCCCTAACGCGTTTCGCTTAGGCTTCTTCCACCCCCCTCGGAAGAAGCCTAAGCGAAACCCGTTAGGGGGTCGGTGGCCACGGACAGGTAAAACTTTAGACCCATGAAGGATATTTTGGTGCATTTACTACTTGGTTGTATGGTGTGTATATGGAAACTGAGCACTAATTTGTGGTGCCAGACATTGGATTGCCTTGTTTATTACCATACTTGCATCTTGTTTTCATGTGGTCTCCTGTCATGTGTGCTGCCTGAGGCATTACTTTTAATTGCTGCATTTATTGTATTACTTTTAATAAAGAGCACTTGTGATTATGATTCTGGCCTGACTCCAGGGTTGTTTATATAGGAATTTGTTGTGATTGGAGGGCCGTTTACCTTTCAAAAAGGGTTTTTTCTGAAACATTGACTTATGCCATAGACATTCTCAATGATACCATTATATTTATATTGCCTTGGGTTAATGTAGGCCTATTTTAAAGTCCCGTAGATGGTAGCAATGCTTGTCAATAGGGCTTCTGACATGAAGGGCTATGGTAATGTTCCATTTGGAAAGCTAAGCATGAAGCCCCTGGCTGCATAGTTGTATGGGAGACTTCATAAGAGACAGCATGGGACAATGTACTGTAAGATAATAGGAACAAGGCAAATGCAAGAACATGAGAGCCAATGATTCCATTGACTTGTTCCATAGACATGCTACCTTTATAATATATCTGCCTTTGGGTAATGAAGGCCTATTTGAAAGTCCCATAGATGGTAGCAATGCTTGTCAATACGACTTTTAACATTAAGGGCTATGGAATTGTTCCATTCAGTAAGCTAAACATGAAGGCCCTGACTGCATAGCTGGGTGGGAGACATTATAAGAAACATCTTGGGACTATATAAGTCAATAGGAACAAGGCCGATGCAATGCTTCCATTGACTTTTTCCATTCACATGCTCAATGATACCATTAAATTTAAACTGCCTGGGTTAATGTATGCCTATTTTAAAATCCCATTGATGGAAGCAATGTTTGTCAATAGGACTTCTGATATGAAGGGCTATTGCAATGTTCTATTCGGGAATAGGGAATGCATAGTTAAACAATACTTGTCAATAGGACTTCTGACATGAAGGGCTATGGAATTGTTCCATGGGAGACCTCATAAGAAACAGCATGGGATTATGTGAGCTAATTGAGCCAATAGAAACAAGGCCAATACAATACAATGCTTCAATTGACTTTTTCCATACATATGCTCAATGATACCATTATGTTAAAACTGCCTTGGTTAATGTAGGCCTATTTTAAAGTCCCATAGATGGCAGAAATGCTTGTCAATAGGACTTCTGACATGAAGTGCTGTGGTTGTGCACCATTTGGGAAGCTAAGCTTGAAGTCTTTGTCTGCATACTTGAATGGGAGACCTCATGAGAAACAGCAAGGGACTATGTAAGCCAATAGGAAATAGGCCAAAGCTTCCATTGACTGTTTCCATAGACATGCTCAATGAATCCATTATGAAGGTAAGCATGAAGGCCCTGGCTGCATAGTTGGATGGGAGACATCATAAGAAACAGCATGGGACTAAGTAAGCCAATAGGAACAGAGCCAATACAATGCAATACTTCCATTGACATTTTCCATACACATGCTCAATGATACAATTTTAATAAAACTGCCTGGGTTAATGTAGGCCTATTTTAAAGTCCCATAGATAGTAGAAATGCTTGTCCATAGGACTTCTGACATGAAGGGCTGTTGCAATGTTCCATTTGGGAAGCTAAGCATGAAGGCCTTGGCTGCATAGCTGCATGGGAGACCTCATAAGAAACAGCACAGAACTATGTAAGCCAATAGTTACAAGGCCAATACAATAGCCTGAGCGCAAATGCTTCCATTGACTTATGCCATAGACATTCTCAATGATACCATTATATTTATATTGCCTTGGGTTAATGTAGGCCTATTTTAAAGTCCCGTAGATGGTAGCAATGCTTGTCAATAGGGCTTCTGACATGAAGGGCTATGGTAATGTTCCATTTGGAAAGCTAAGCATGAAGCCCCTGGCTGCATAGTTGTATGGAAGACTTCATAAGAGACAGCATGGGACATGAGACATAAAAGTACACAACACAAATGGGAGATGTTTATTAGCATCCTGAATAGGACCTGTGCACAATATATACCCTATGGGAATAAGCATGCTAGAAATAGGAGGAAACCACTATGGCTAAATAAAGCGGTAAGAAGTGCAATATGTGACAAAAAGAAAGCATTTAGGGAATTAAAGCAAGTAGGTAGTGATGAAGCATTAAATAAATACAGAAAATTAAATAACATTTGTAAAAAGCAAATCAAGGCAGCAAAGATTGAGACAGAGAGACTCATTGCCAGAGAAAGTAAAAAGAATCCCAAAATATTTTTTAACTACATAAATAGTAAGAAACTAAAAAATGATGGTGTTGGCCCCTTTAAAAATAGTCTGGGTGAAATGGTGGATGAGGATGAGGAAAAAGCAAATATGCTAAATGACTTTTTTTCAACAGTATTTACACAAGAAAATCCCATGACAGACAATATGATCAGTGATAACAAAAATTCTCAATTAAACGTCACCTGCTTAACCCAAGAGGAAGTACGGCATCGTCTAAAAATCACTAAAATTGACAAATCCCCGGGCCCAGATGGGATACACCCCAGAGTGCTGCAGGAATTAAGTACTGTCATAGATAGACCATTATTTTTAATATTTAAAGATTCCATAATAACAGGGTCTGTACCACAGGACTGGCGTATAGCAAATGTGGTGCCAATATTCAAAAAGGGGACAAAAACTGAACTTGGAAATTATAGGCCAGTAAGCTTAACCTCTACTGTGGGTAAAATCCTAGAGGGTTTTCTAAGAGATGCTATACTGGAGTATCTGAAGAAAAATAACCTCATGACCCATTATCAACATGGTTTTACGAGGGACCGTTCCTGTCAAACTAATCTAATAAGCTTCTATGAAGAAGTAAGTTCTGGACTGGACCAAGGAAATGCAGTGGATGTGGTGTATATGGACTTTTCAAAAGCTTTTGATACGGTGCCACACAAAAGGTTGATACATAAAATGAGGGCAATGGGGATAGGGGAAAATATGTGTAAGTGGGTTAAGAACTGGCTTAGTGATAGGAAACAAAGGGTGGTTATTAATGGAACACACTCAGAATGGGTCACAGTTAACAGTGGGGTACCACAGGGGTCAGTGTTGGGCCCGCTTCTATTTAATATATTTATTAATGACCTTGTAGGGGGCATACAGAGTAGAATCTCAATATTTGCAGATGACACTAAACTCTGCAGGGTAATCAATACAGAGGAGGACAATTTTATATTACAGGAGGATTTATGTAAACTAGAAGCTTGGGCTGCTAAATGGCAAATGCGCTTTAATGGGGATAAATGTAAAGTCATGCACTTGGGCAGAGGAAACAAAAGGTATAATTATGTGCTTAATTGTAAAACACTGGGCAAAACTGTCACTGAAAAAGACCTGGGTGTATGGGTAGATGACAAACTCACATTTAGTGGCCAGTGTCAGGCAGCTGCTGCAAAGGCAAATAAAATAATGGGATGTATTAAAAGAGGCATAGATGCTCATGAGGAGAACATAATTTTACCTCTATACAAGTCACTAGTGCGACCACACTTAGAATACTGTGTACAATTCTGGTCTCCGGTGTATGAGAAAGACATAGCTGAACTAGAGCGGGTCCAGAGAAGAGCGACAAAAGTTATTAGAGGACTGAGGGGTCTGCAATACGAAGACAGGTTATTAAACTTGGGGTTATTTAGCTTGGAAAAACGAAGGCTTAGGGGTGATCTTATAATAATGTATAAATATATGAGGGGACAGTACAGAGACCTTTCTAATGATCTCTTTACTCTTAGGCCTGAGACTGGGACAAGGGGGCATCCTCTACGTCTGGAGGGAAGAAGGTTTAATCATAATCACAGACGCGGATTCTTTACTGTAAGAGCAGTGAGACTATGGAACGCTCTGCCACATGATGTTGTAATGAGTGAGTCACTACTAACATTTAAGAAGGGCCTGGATGCCTTTCTTGAAAACTATAATATTACCAGTTATATATACTAGATTCTTTGATAGGGCGTTGATCCAGGGAATTAGTCTGATTGCCGTATCTGGAGTCAGGAAGGAATTTTTTCCCCAATGTGGAGATTAGTGTTGCCACATGGGTTTTTTTTTGCCTTCCTCTGGATCAACATATTAGGCTATGGGTTGAACTAGATGGACTTAAAGTCTTCCTTCAACCTTAAAAACTATGTTACTATGTTACTATGTTACAATGTACTGTAAGATAATAGGAACAAGGCAAATGCAAGAACATGAGAGCCAATGATTCCATTGACTTGTTCCATAGACATGCTACCTTTATAATATACTAGAAAATAGGCCCGATGCTATTGCATCGGGAGTGCGTAGAAATGAACAGGTACCGTAGAAATAGCGGCTGAATAGTACAGTCCTCTCTCCAGAAACGACGGTGTTGTTGCAGGATTTATATGGTGACTCACTGGTTAACACTATATGGTGGCTCAGTGGTTAGCACTGTATACGGTGGCTTAGTGGTTAGCACTGGATACGGTGGCTTACTGGTTAGCACTGTATATGGTGGCTTAGTGGTTAGCACTGTATATGGTGGCTCAGTGGTTAGCACATTATATGGTGGCTGAGTGGTTAGCACTGCATGGTGGCTCAGTGGTTAGCACTGTATATGGTGGCTCAGTGGTTAGCACTGTATATGGTGGCTCAGTGGTTAGCATTGTATATGGTGGCTTAGTGGTTAGCAGAATATATGGTGTCTTACTGGTTAGCACTGTATATGGTGGCTTAGTGGTTAGCACTGTATATGGTGGCTCAGTGGTTAGCACTGTATGGTGGCTCAGTGGTTAGCACTGTATATGGTGGCTCAGTGGTTAGCACTGTATATGGTGGCTCAGTGGTTAGCACTGTATATGGTGGCTCAGTGGTTAGCACTGTATATGGTGGCTCAGTGGTTAGCACATTATATGGTGGCTGAGTGGTTAGCACTGTATATGGTGGCTCAGTGGTTAGCACTGGATGGTGGCTGAGTGGTTAGCACTGTATATGGTGGCTCAGTGGTTAGGACATTATATGGTGGCTGAGTGGTTAGCACTGTATGGTGGCAGAGTGGTTAGCACTGTATATGGTGGCTTAGTGGTTAGCACTGTATATGATGGCTCAGTGGTTAGGACAGTATATGGTGGGTCAGTGGTTAGCACTGTATGGTGGGTCAGTGGTTAGGAGTGTATACAATGTCTCAGTAGTTAGCACTGTATATGGTGGCTGAGTGGTTAGTTGTTTTCCCATGTTCTCTGGCCCATCTTCCACTGTTCTCTGCCCCGTGTTTCCCTGTTCTGTGCGGTGTCTTCCCCTGTTTTCTGGCCCTGTCCTCTACCAGTGTGTCCCGCCGTCTTGTGCTGCTGTCCTGTGCCCCTGTGTTCCCCTGTCCTGTGCCTGTGTCCCCTTGTCGTCTGCCCATGTTCCTCTGTCCTCTGCCCCTGTGTCTCCCTGTCCTCTGCCCCTGTGTCTCCCTGTCCTCTGCCCCTGTGTCTCCCTGTCCTCTGCCCCTGTGTCCTCCTGTCCTGTGCCCTGTGTCCCCCTGTCCTGTGTGCCCCTGTTCTGTGTCCCCCTGTCATCTCCCCTGTCCTCTGGCCCGTGTGCCTGAGTCCTGTGGCCCTGTCCTGTGTTCTCCTGTCCTGTGTCCCCCTGTCCGGTGTCCCCCTGTCCGGTGTGCCCCTGTCCGGTGTGGCCCTGTCCGGTGTGGCTGTGTGGTGTGTGTCCCTGTCGTCTACCCCTGTTTGGTGTCCCCTTGTCCTCTGGGCCTGTTGTGTCCCTCTGTCCTGTGTCCCCCTGTCCTTTGCCCCTGTTGTGTCCCTCTGTGTCCTCCTGTCCTGTGTGTCCGTGTCCTCTACCCCTGTTCTGTGTCCCCTTGTCCTCTGCCCCTGTTGTCATCCTGTCCTGTGTGTCCCTGTCCTCTACCCCTGTTCTGTGTCCCCTTGTCCTTTGCCTCTGTTGTGTCGTCCTGTCCTGTGTGTCCCTGTCCTCTGCCCCTGTTCTGTGTCCCCCTGTCCTTTGGCCCTGTTGTGTCCTCCTGTCCTGTGTGTCCCTGTCCTCTACCCCTGTTCTGTGTCCCCTTGTCCTTTGCCCCTGTTGTGTCCTCCTGTCCTGTGTGTCCCTGTCCTCTGCCCCTGTTCTATGTCCCCTTGTCCTCTGCCCTTGTTGTGTCCTCCTGTCCTGTGTGTCCCTGTCCTGTGCCCCTGTTCTGTGTCCCCCTGTCCTTTGCCTGTGTTGTGTCCCTCTGTCCTGTGTGTCCCTGTCCTCTACCCCTGTTCTGTGTCCCCTTGTCCTCTGCCCTTGTTGTGTCCTCCTGTCCTGTGTGTCCCTGTCCTGTGCCCCTGTTCTGTGTCCCCCTGTCCTTTGCCCGTGTTGTGTCCCTCTGTCCTGTGTGTCCCTGTCCTCTACCCCTGTTCTGTGTCCCCTTGTCCTCTGCTCTTGTTGTGACCCCTGTCCTGTGTGTCCCTGTCCTGTGCCCCTGTTCTGTGTCCCCTTGTCTTTTGCCCCTGTTGTGTCCTACTGTCCTGTGTGTCATTGTCCTCTGCCCCTGTTCTGTGTCCCCCTGTCCTTTGGCCCTGTTGTGTCCCCCTGTCCTGTGTGTCCCTGTCCTGTGCCCCTGTTCTGTGTCGCCTTGTCCTCTGCCCCAGTTGTGTGCCCATGTCCTGTGTCCCCCTGTCCTCTGCTCTCTGTATTCCTTGGAGCGGCATTGAAGCCGGTCATGTGACAGGGCGGGCTAATGTGACATCACAGAGGGCCTGTCACATGACCGGCTCGAAAAAGAAAGTTTGTGTGCAGTCAGCAGAGCGGGGAGGGGTAAGTGCGGAGCGGCCGGGGGAGAGCGGGCGGCAGCGGCGATACTGACCGGCATATGCGGTGGGAGATCAGCGGCTTATGCGCATGAGCGGCTGATCTCCCGAGGGGCGCTGGGCGGTCACCTCGGCGCTATGTTGGTGGGATAGCGGAGTCTCTGGGGCGACGTGTAATATCCAAGATGGCGGCAAAATCTCGCGAGATTTTGTCGCCATCTTGGATATTACATGTCGCCGCAAGGACAGTGCTCCTCCAGCTGCATGGCGTCACCGAGGCCCCAGCGGTGCTAGAGCAGCGAGGGGCAGCGGTGACCTCGGGGAGGCGGCGGCGGGGCGGAGGCGACGGCGGGGCGGACGGTGTGGCGGCGGAGATGGCGGGTGGCGGGGACGGCAGTGCGGCTGCGGCTCGCGATGACGCTACGCGTCATCGCTCGCAGTCGCGCAAAGGAGTCTGGGATTCGGCGACAACGCCCGAATTCCAAACTCCCGATTATATAAGTAGATCTGCCTTTGGGTAATGAAGGCCTATTTGAAAGTCCCATAGATGGTAGCAATGCTTGTCAATACGACTTTTAACACTAAGGGCTATGGAATTGTTCCATTCAGTAAGCTAAACATGAAGGCCCTGACTGCATAGCTGGGTGGGAGACATTATAAGAAACATCTTGGGACTATATAAGCCAATAGGAACAAGGCCGATGCAATGCTTCCATTGACTTTTTCCATTCACATGCTCAATGATACCATTAAATTTAAACTGCCTGGGTTAATGTATGCCTATTTTAAAATCCCATTGATGGAAGCAATGTTTGTCAATAGAACTTCTGATATGAAGGGCTATTGCAATGTTCTATTCGGGAATAGGGAATGCATAGTTAAACAATACTTGTCAATAGGACTTCTGACATGAAGGGCTATGGAATTGATCCATGGGAGACCTCATAAGAAACAGCATGGGATTATGTGAGCTAATTGAGCCAATAGAAACAAGGCCAATACAATACAATGCTTCAATTGACTTTTTCCATACACATGCTCAATGATACAATTATATTAAAACTGCCTAGGTTAATGTAAGCCTATTTTTGTTGGCCTAATGCATATTGATCTGTATGTATTGCAACAACTATTGTTTGTTTAATATGATGTGATTTTATGTCTGCATGCATATTGTTCAGATGTCAACAAAGTAATATTAAAAAAAAAAAAAAAGGTCCTCATTCAGAGACCTCCCCCTGCTCCCAGCATGTACATTCTAGTGTGGAACTGAAGCTGAAGGTCACAGCAGATTTCTCTCTCTCTCTCCAGAAAACAGATTGATCCTATTCTCATCTTGTAAGCTGGATGTTGTTAATTCTGAATAAATGAACATTCTCTGTTGCTCGCTGTGGACATCACGTTGATTAATGCGCTGCTAACAGGTTATGGGCCCAGGAATCACAGAAGTCCCAAACCTCCAGAGCACAGAGATAGAAAGACAACAGCAAACTGAGAAGAAGTAAAGATGGCCACTGCCAGCAGCTCAGCAAAGTTTACAGTGCCAGGCCTGAATAACCAGAACTACCAATCCTGGAAATTCAAGGTAAAGATGCTGCTGATAAGAGAAGGTAGGTGGAAATACACTCAGGAGCCCAAGCCTGACCCAGTACCACAGGACTGGCTAGAAATGGATCAGAAAGCACAGAGCACCATATCACTCAGCATAGAGGATGATCAGATTGTGCATGTGTGTAAGTGTAAATCTGCAAAGGAAATGTGGGAGAAGCTGCAGAAAGTACATGAGAGGATAAATCTAGGATAACTCTATCTAATGAGAAAGCTATATCAGTCTAAGCTACACAGTGACCAGGACATGCAGGACTACATTAGAAGCACTCTAGAGTATGTAGAACGCCTGCGGGGCATTGGGGAAGATATGAAGGACTTCCATGTAGCAGCACTACTACTTAGTGGTCTCCCAGAAAGCTATGACACACTTGTAACTGCACTAGATGCACGCCCAGATGATGAGCTTACATTGGAGTACGTCAGAGGAAAGCTTGTAGATGAATATAAGAGAAAGTCAGAAAGTGTGAGCAGCAAAGTATGCAACAAGGAAACTGCTTTACAAACACAGGATGAGCCCACCAGCAGAAACCACCCTAAAGAAGCACGTGAATGTTTTGTATGCAAGAAGCCAGGTCATTTAAAAGCTGAATGCAGAGTCTGGAAAGCTAAAATGAATCAGCTGAAGAAGCAAAACAGTAAACAAAGAGTTAAGAGTGCTGTATTTGAAAATAATGATCCTGTTAATACTGAGGCTGCATTCACATTAGTCAATACATTTAAATCAAAGCATGCATGGTGTATAGATTCTGGTGCAACCAGTCACATGACCAATGACAGAGACTTCTTTACTAAGCTTAACCAAAGCAAGTCAGAGAAAGTGATAATGGCAAATGGTCAGTGTATGAACTCAGAAGGCATAGGAGATGGTTATATTGATTGTAACATCTCTGCAACGCAAAGCAGAAGGATTCCTGTGAAGGATGTGCTATATGTGCCTAGTCTTGAAAGTAATCTATTACCCGTGAAAAAGCTTAAAAACAAGGGAATGAAGTTACGTTTAAGCACGATAGCTGCATCATCTCAAAGGAGGGTCACACACTAGCAAAAGGAAAAATCAAAGATGAACTGTATCAGTTGAAATGTAAAGAGTGTGTATGCACAGCTAAGCAAGAAATACAAGAACTATATTCCTGTATGGCACAGACGACTTGCACATAGAGACCATGAAGCAATAAGAAAGTTATTTCAAGAACACTTAGCTGATGATATTACAATTGATCCATGTAACCAGACAATGAGGTGTACCAGCTGTATCAAAGGGAAAATGCCCAGAAAGGCCTTTCCTAAGAAAAGTACTACAAGAACAGAACAGCCACTAGATTTAATACACACAGATATATGTGGCCCAATGCGTATTCAGACCCCTGGAAAGAAGATATATTTTCTTACATTCATTGATGACAATTCAAGATACACAGTTGTCTATCTACTTCACAGCAAAAATGAAGTTCCAGAGAAACTTGAAATATATCTAGCTGAAGTGTATAACAAGTTTGGGAGAATGCCAAAAATTCTACGTGCAGATAATGGGACTGAATATACAAGTAATGAGACACAGAGCATTTTAAAGAGAAATGGAATCATATTTCAGACTACTGTACCATACAACCCTGAGCAAAATGGTGTAGCAGAAAGAAGGAACCGAACACTCTGTGAAAGCGGAAGGAGTATGTTATTTGATGCAAATCTGCCTACAAAATATTGGGGCGAAGCTATTGTGACGGCTTGCTATCTTCAGACCAGACTACCAGGTAAAGTGACAGAGAAAACTCCATTTGAGCAATGGAATAGTGCAAAGCCAAAACTACAGCACATAAGGATTTTCGGAAGCAAAGCATTTGCACACTTTCCCAAAGAAAAATGAACTAAGTGGGAATCTCACGCTAAGGAAGGCATTCTGGTAGGTTACAGTGAAACCCATAAAGGTTATAGAATTCTACACCCAGAGACAAACAAGGTCACAATAAGCAAAGATGTAGTGATTGATGAAAATTTTGTGTCACCCAAGTTTTGTGATATTATGCCAGTAGTCCAGATGAAGCAACAACAACAATCTCAGTCACAATCACAAAACAACGAAAGGGAGAATGTAGAAGTCTGGCTAAATTCTTCAACCACTGAAGAAACAACAAAAAGCCTGAGTGAACCTGAAATCAGACGATCATCAAGATCAAACAAAGGGATACCAGCTAAGGCTGGGGTCACAGTTGCATTTTTCACAAGCGTTTTTGTAGACCTGCGTTTTCAAAAACGCATGTAAAAAACCCACCCATAGGCCCCCATGTTAAAAAACGCATGCCCTAATAGCAAAAACGCATGTGTGATTGTACAATGCGTTTTTGGTGCATTTCCAAAAATGCATGCGTTTTTTAATATGGGGCCTTATGGGAAACACATGCAAAAACGCATGTACAATTAGTGCCATTCAAAAACGTATGCGTTTTCCATAGGAGCCCATGTTAAAAAAACGCAAGCGTTTTAGAAAACGCATGCGTTTTTTTAACATGGGCCCCTATGGAAAACGCATGCGTTTTTGAATGGCACTAAAAGGTACTAATTGTACATGCGTTTTTGCATGCATTTTCCATAGGGGACCATGTTATAAAAACGCATGCGTTTTTCAAAACGCACCAAAAAATAGTACATGCCCTATTTGTTGGTGCAGATTTTAAAACGCAGCCAAAAACGCAGGGAGCCATCACACATCTTAAAAAACTCATGCTGACATGAAAAAACGCATGAGTTTTGTTAAATCACTAAAAAAAACTCATGTCAAATGTGACCCCAGCCTAAACGTCTATCGTACATTGTCAAGACACTACCTGAGTCAGAGCCACAGTCATGGGATGAAATGCAAAAACTACCTGCTCATGAAAGAACAAAGTGGATCAATGCCGCTAATGAAGGAATGAACTCTCTTCATCAACTTCAAACTTGGAAACTCACTGAGTTGCCACAGGGTAAAAAGGCAATCAAGTGCAAGTGGGTATTTAAAACCAAATATGACTCTGAAGGTAAAGTCCACAGATTTAAAGCAAGATTGATCGCAAAAGGATATTCTCAAAAATATGGCGAGGACTATGATGCTACTTTTTCCCCAGTCGCCAAGCAGACAACATTTAGAGCCTTGATGGTCGTAGCTGCTGTACAAAAGATGTTTGTCAGACATTTGGATATCAAGACTGCATTTTTAAATGGTGACATTGAGGAGGACTTATACATGACTCAACCTGAAGGTTATATAAAGAAAGGTGAACAGAACCTTGTTTGCAAACTACAAAAATCTCTTTATGGTCTTAAGCAATCGGCAAGAGCATGGAACACCAAAATGAACAAAGTCTTGTTGGAAGAAGGATTTAAAAGAGGTTAAGCAGATCCATGCTTATATACGAGATATACAGATGGAAAGTGGATGTATATTCTCGTGTATGTGGACGATGTAATTGTAGTTCATCAAGAAGAAGCCGAAATTGGGAAAATTACTAAGATTTTGAACCAGCATTTTGAAACAAAAGACCTTGGAAATGTAACATATTATCTAGGATTAATTAAACAGAATTCCATAATAGGAAGTAGACCACACTAAAATTAGGGGACATACTCCAGAAAGCTACTCCATTAGAGTTCCAAAGCATAGAAAAAAGGAGTAAAGGCTTAAATTATGCAAATAGTATAAAATTTATTATTATCAAAGGGAGGGGAGGTCTAAAGTGCTCACGTGCTTTTAGTCAGCAATAGGCTCCAAAAAAGTGCAGTTTACAAACTAGACAGCTCATAGTTCATATACCAATGTTACATGTAAACCTTGGTGTCTTCGCAGAGACCCACATACGGATAAGTATACACAGGAATATGTTATTACTCTCTTTCTTTAAACATCACAAAGAAAAATGGTATGGACATAACATATCATGTTCAGCATCTTATATGCAACCTCATAGGGAGAGAGACATATACATCTGTGTTAACCCCAGTATCCAGGGTCAAGCCAGGCACTATAGTTAGAAGTATTCCAGAAGGACATGAAAGAATCTGGTGTCTTAAGAAGGGTCTAAATGCACATATTTACCAGGGCCATCGCTGGCCATAACCACGGAGTCAGGGGAAGAGACAAGGGTGGTCCGGACCAACTTCTAACTATAGTGCCTAGCTTGACCCTGGATACTGGGGTTAACACAGATGTATATGTCTCTCTCCCCATGAGGTTGTATAAGATGCTGAACATGATATGTTATGTCCATACCATTTTTCTTTGTGATGTTTAAAGAAAGAGAGTAATAACATATTCCTGTGTGTACTTATCCGTATGTGGGTCTCTGCGAAGACACCAAGGTTTACATGTAACGTTGGTATATGAACTACTAGCTGTGAGCCCGATGCAAATGCATCGGGTGTCTAGAATATTTTTTTTTTTTTTTTTATATTTTCAAATAATAATCCAATTATTCCAATGACATCTTTACACCAACTACATATATTTGTATGGTTGATATCATTTAAGGAAAATTGAACTATTATGTTGTAAGGGTCTTAGAACACAAAGTAGCAATACTTCTTAATATGTCAATTTTTTGAATTGATGAATTAACAGTACTAATGTGTGTATCAGCCAGTTTGTGTCAGCCCACCAATCGCGTCAAGATGCCCTTACGCCTGGTGGGACCTACTCTAACTAAATCCGAATTGATATAATTTAGATATTTTGAATAGCTGGATTTTTCTTACATTTTTTGAGGATTGTGATGTAAATAATAAAATTTTGTAAATTGATACAGAAGGAGTTACCAAGTACAGACTTGCAGCAATATCCATACAATAACAAAAAAACTTGTAGTTAACCTACGGTAAATGGAGTTAACATAGCTTCAGCAGGTGCATAAGATGCATCCACTAACTAACCACAGGTGACTGCAGTTGTTGTGGATGACAGTGCCGCAACTATGTTGTCTGCACAAACCGCAAGTTAAGTACAAATTACATATATGCAATTATGAAAATTACAGCAAGTATGTTGTTGGTGAGTCCTTCATGATCAATTATTATCATTTAGTATATTCCTCAACAAAGTGAAAAAATGTAAGAAAAATGTCGTGGTAGAATCTAATTAATAATTTATGTTTGTCCCTATCTATCTAAACATGTGGAACACACCTTGCTAATGAGATGTGTGTGAACAGCCATCCCACCCGTCTCTTAGCTGTTCACAAAAACCTCTCCCTTTAAAGAATAAGAATCAAATCTCTCAGCACGTAGAGTACTGGAGCTTTAAATAGTGGTTTCTATCACCCTGTGAGAAAATCAGAATGATACACATCTCCAATGAAATCTGTAATGTGTTTTTCCACAAACATTGTATAAACTATGCACATAAAAAACTGAAATTGAAAAGACTAAACTAATTTTTTTTTTTTTTTTTTTTTTTTTTTTAAATAGAAAAGGTAAAAACTATAAAATATGCAAAAGTTCATCCCAAAATATTCCGATAGACAATATTTTTGGTGAAGACTTTCTCACAGTTAGGCACCAATTTGCCTTGAATGCATGAATCCACCACTTTCACCTTCACATTGCATCGTCTCTTCACACGTGAGAAAGCCACATATAATTGTCCATGACCAAAAACAGGTTCTGGCAAATAAATCCCCACTTTCTCCAAAGTTTGTCCTTGGGATTTATTTATGGTCATGGCAAAGGCAGGCTTCACGGGAAATTGCCGACGTCTTAGTTTGAAAGGCAATCCAGTCTCTGATGGACAGAGATCAATTCTTGGAATGAAGACTACATTTCCTTCATCCGAGCCAGAAATTACTTTTGCTTGTATCAAGTTGTCAAACAAAGCAATAATAATCATCCGAGTCCCGTTGCAAAGTCCTTTTCTGCTGTTAAAATTACGCAAAAGCATTATAATTGTACCAACTTTTAGTTTCAGGAGATGAGAAGGCATTCCTGTTGGTGTTAGAGAATTTAGAAATTCCACGGGATATTGTTCGGGATTTTCTGTCTCATCTGGATCAATGGAATCGTGGCTCAAATATTCAATGTATTCACCAGGAATACAATCCATAACTTTTGAATTGATCAAATCCACAGCGTCATTTTTGGGACAAAGAATGGAATGTGATGCAGCATTCTGAATACTTTCATCATTATTCACATCAATGACAATGTTTTCACCAAATATATCCAAGATTAAAGAGCCAGTGCAGATCATGTCTTGCGGGATCTCAATAACATCATCACCAAGGTTGTAATCATTGGACAATTCTCCATTTCCCAATTGAATTAACCAATTGCTATAATCAGGATCAATGGAGCGCATGTTGTTAATGAGCGGCAATTGATTGAAAAGCTGCCATTGTCGTGAATATTTAATGCAGCTCTCTACGACATCTGTCCTTGTTCCATGAGAGATGATAGGAAGACACTGCCGAAAGTCTCCTCCCAGAACAATGACTTTCCCTCCAAAGGGTAATTTATTTTTCTTGGAGACATCAGTTGTCATGACATCCCGTAATAATTGATCAATTACATGCAAAGCGTATTTTGACAACATAGTAGACTCATCGATGATGAAGAGTTTGGTAGTCTTCAAATGTTGGGCCGCATCAGTATCATTTTTGATTCTTGAAACGGATGTCTCATTAATTGGTATTGGTATGCCATACAGTGAATGGATAGTTCTTCCTCCTTGCAATAGATTAGCAGCAATCCCTGTACTGGCTGCAGGTGAGACAACTTCTCCTTCTCCTCTCAGTTCATGAATCAATAGATGATAGAGATAGGTTTTCCCACTTCCACCGGGACCATCAAGGAAAAAGCACTTTGCCTTATCACTTGTATCCTCTAAAGCTTTATGGATTGCAGTATAGGCCAAACGTTGTTGATCATTTAAGGTGACTTTCATTTCATGTGCTCTTACTAACTCTTCTTCTTTGTTGTATTGAGGACGAATGTGTGGTTTTCTTTTTGGGTGTGGCAGATTAAATTCATTAAAATGTTTAGCATGAAATTTTAAAACATGTTCAACATCAGTCATGGCGTATCCTTCACAATGCTCACAATCATCAGTGTCGGGGTGATAGGCATGGCAGTAATCTTGAACGAAGTGTTGTTTAAATTCTTGCCACAACTCCAGGGGATGATTAGGAGGACCAAACACACATATATATGCAAACATGTCACGGAGCTGTGCAGGCATATTGAGAACACAGGCATCCAATAGAGTTTTTCTCCAAACAGTGTCATCGAAGAGCAATCCATGGGCTAATGCCGCCTCTTTAAAAGTGGAGTATGTGACTTCCTTAACAGTCTTAAGGTTGTCAAAACTTGTAGCTCCTTTAACATGGAGTAACAACAGCCTTAAAAAATAACGTTCTTGTTCTTGAATACTAACAGTGTAGAGTCTACCAATGACTGAAGCACCTCCTCTCCTTCTAACTTCCCATGCACCTTCTTTCCAAACATAATGCTCCGGAATTTGACGATATAAGTACTCCCGAGCATTGGGATCATTCTCATTGAGGGTAAAGTAGGCCATGAGTGTTGATTGTCTGTCCATTGAATAACTGATGTTGTCCGCAGAATCACCCTCGTGAAAAAAAAGTGATTGTGAATGAGGCAGATGTACTGCAAGACGAATAATGCTGTGAGATTGTCTATGCATTTGGAAAGCAAAGATTCGCCAAGCTGCCTCTGGTGCACTGACATATCTGGAATCCATGAATTTATGAGTTTCATCGTGTCTGATGTTGGTTTCACAAATTTCCACATTGGCTTTGTCATGACCTTTGTACACATATTTGAAGAGGTATTTTACGCTCTGAATGGAAGCACATACTTCCACATTGATATGGCACTTATATTTTAATAGAAGGAAAGGGTTATATGGAACCCACCAAGAATTATCAATCATCTTGGAATGGTGTGGAAAAGAAGGTCCTTCGTTTCTTTGATAACTTGGATATGCATCCTCAGGGATAACAGTTTTTGTTTGAAACTTTTTGGGAAAAGCTTTTTTACACTTTCCATTCTCCATACATGGAGAATTGGGATTGTGTTGTCCACAGGGGCCATGGATCATGTGTTGCATGACAATTTGATGGAGCACAGGGTAATGTAATGGATCAGGAATTTCAGCCCAAACAGTATTGTCCACTTCCACCTCAGTTCTTAGTTTTGAGTTGGCATCCAGAATAATTAGAATGTGAGCATGTGGTAGGCCTCGCTTTTGAAATTCTATCACATGAACCATAGCACAAACCTTACCAAATAATCCAGAATTAATATCTTTCAAAAGGGCTTCAAGTTTAATCCTGAATACACGGGCCACTAAATCCGGGCGATGTTCAGCACGCTGCCATGGCTGTAAATTGGTTGCAATTTCACTCCATTTTGGATTACAGGTCATCGTTATAAAAAGATCTGGTCTTCCAAATTTAGTTACAATCGCCATGGCATCTTGATACCTCTGCTGCATGTTTCGGGGACTTCCCTCAAAGGAAGATGGTAAAATTACCGTCTTGCCAATGGGGATTCCTTTTTCTACGGATTTTCTCAGCAAATGTTCTTGAAGGAGACAATAATCTTCTACCTTCAAATCCTTCTGGTGTTGTCGTATAAAATTTAAACGATTGGCCTCGATCTTAACATAGGCATCCACCAAGTACTGCTGTGTCAGTTTACCTCCATTAAGGACAGGATTGAATTCTGTCCGTACTGACAGCAAATAACAGTAATACTGCAGCTGTGTCACCCTGCGAGCATTTTGGCCTTGCTGCATGAGTGCTTCATGCCACCCTTGCTCTCCATGAGGGAAAAACAATGGATACAGTAATGCATCCAAATTACTGTGTAAAATGCTTATTTGCTGTGTTCTGGGGGCCAACAGATTATTTGGGTCTGGTTTTAGATGTATTAAAATGTCTCTATTAAATGGTGGCTCTCAATCAGCATTTTCAAAGATGACTGCGACTTCATGGACAGTAGGGTTGTTATACCGTCTTGGGTCTTGCTCTCTGTCTTGTTTAATTGCCATGATGATATTAGGCATATTTGTGCCATGTTCAAATGCTTTCTGTTCTTCCTCTTCCTCCACTTGCCGTAACATTTTATAAGCTGAAACAAAGGGATTAATACCTTCCAATTGCTCAGCAATAATTCTCATCAAGTCTGGATTACATTTGAGATTTTCTGGAGACTGTAGGCGTTGTTCAGTAGCAGTAGCACTATCCAAAATATACAGCTGTGCATATGCTGGAACTTGACCTTCAGCGGGGTGGAGAGTTCCAGTTCTATGGTAAATTTGGCCGTGAATCCGGAAACAGTACGGACCGTGTCCAGGTGGTTGAGAAACACTTGCACCCATGGAAGCAAATGCAAAGGAACTATTAATGCTCCTGATATTCTCCATGAGATTTTTACTATATGGGCTGTCTCCTTTCAGTAAAGTAGTGAAGAGCTCAGGGTACTGAGGTAATGGTACCTTAACTTTGCCCTTGTGACAACAAAGGGAGAACTGTCCATCAGATGGCCTTTCAGCCTCAAAATGTTGTGCTTCACAATGTTGACATAACACATTCATGGGCCCACAGGTATGTTCTAAAATACCGGTATCGTCATCAGTAAAGCCAATAGGGATTGATGACGTAGGTGAAGTGAGCAACAGATGACCTTTTTTGTAGATGCCTACATAAATAAGGCGTTGCTGTGTAGAACTGTCAAGACATCCAACAAAAGAAGTAGTGACTGGAGACTTCTTACGGAGGTTTTTTTTTTTGCGTAGTTGACGCTGTGAGGCAGCCAAATGGGCCAAACGGCGTTGTTTTGAGGGAGGTGACAAAATTTGTAAACGTTTGACTTTAGCCAATTTGTGTCTTGTCAAGGCAGAAGCAATCTTGTCTGTTCTTGTTTTAGAAGAACATTTGCCCTTCACTTTACACGTGCCAGATGTTGTAGGCAGTTGAGTTTCCAAAAGTGTTGGAGACACAGATATGGACGCCATATCAGAGGTAGATGGTTTTCCTTGCACCTTCACCTTTTGTTGTTTGCGGCCAGATGTTGTAGGCAGTTGAATTTCAGAAAGTGTTGGAGACCCAGATATGCACGCCATGTCAGAGGTAGATGGTTCTCCTTGCACCTTCACCATTTGCTTTTTGCGTCTTTTGCATTCCGCCTCAACTTTTTTGGCCAACCGACTGCTTCTTTCTTCAGCAGACTCCTTTGCAATTCTTTTATTGAAATCCTCAGTGAGCTTAAGCAAACGGAGACGTTTTGTTTCCGGATCCTCCTGCGCACGCTTCTTGCGCTGACGTGCAGCATTCTTAGCTCTAACAGAGCTTTTTTGTTTGTCAGAGCTCATATTGAGCACAATACAGAAAAATGTATGCAATAATAGCTACAGTATATTATTTAAGGAAGCAATCAATATACATTCTGCATAGCAATATAGTCAAAGTAGTAATATTTATATTGTTAATTTTTATTATATACAATATATTTTTATATATAAATTATATCATAAAAATATATAAAAAAAATATATTATATATATTATTAACTTAAATAAATTATGTATATTATATATTACAAATTAATTACAATGTGTATATATATATATATATATATATAAATTATATATATACATTAATATACAATATATATATATACTAATCATAAACATATAGATTAATATATATATATATAGATATATATGTCATATTATATATATCTATATATCTATATATCTATATATATATATATATATATATATATATATATATATATATATATAATTATGAATATATCAATAAATAATCAATTATATTGGCCCAAAAAGATATCTTTAGCTGATATTGTAGGTCTGAGGTTCCAGCACTGGTTTTCCGACGTCCGTCCCACAGGATCACCAAGGCAGGAATAATTTGTGAGGAAAAGTTAAAGGAAACACTATAAAATGGCGGATTCAACATATTATTAATCACTAAAATGGGGGCGGGGGGGGGGGGTATAGTGATTGGTAGGCAAAAAGCTACGTTTTGTTTCGCAGCCGCACTTGCCGCAAGTGCAAAACCGCACTTGCTGCACCTGCCGCAAGTCCCCCTATAGTTACTATGGCGATTAACGCAACCGCGCCGCAACCGCGCGGCAAGTGTAACGGTTATATTACTAACTTAAATAAATTATGTATATTATATATTACAATTTATTACAATGTGTTTATATTATATATATATATATATATATATATATATATAGATTAATATAGAATATATATATATATACTGATCATATACATATATATGTAATATAACATGTATATATATATATGTATATATCTATATCTATATATATATATCTATATCAATATATATATATAATTATGAATATATCAATAAATAATCGATTATATTAGCCCAAAAAGATATCGTAGCTGATATATATAGATTAATCCCTAATGATTACCGCAACCGCGCCACATTGCGAGTCGCTGGCTGAGTGCGAGCACTTGCGGCGCGGTTGCGGTAATACCCATAGAGATTACTCCAAGCGCGCCGCATTGCGAGTCGCTGGCTGAGTGCGAGCACTTGCGGCGCGGTTGCGGTAATCCCCATAAGGATAACCGCAACCGCGCTGCATTGCGAGTCGCTAACTAAGTGCGAGCACTTGCGGCGCGGTTGCGGTAATACCCATAGAGATTACCGCAACCGCGCCGCATTGCGAGTCGCTGGCTGAGTGCGAGCACTTGCGGCGCGGTTGCGGTAATCCCCATAAGGATTACCGCAACCGCTCCGCAAGTGCAAGTAGCGGTGCGGTTGCGGTAATCCCCATAGAAAGTATAGGGGGACTTGCGGCAAGTGCGGTTTTGCCGCACCTGCCGCAAGTCCCCCTATACTTTCTATGGGAATTACTGCAACCGCGCCGCAGATGCGGTTTTTTAATAAAATAAATTAATCTTCATACAAATAAAATAACAAATAATAAATCAATTTAATAATAATCAAAATAGTAAAAAATAAATAAAAAAAAAAAATAAAAATAAAAAAATAATAATATATATATATATAGATTAATATACATATACATATATATAAAATGACATCTATATATATATATATATATATATATATATATATATATATATATATATATACATATATATATATATATATATATATATTAATCTATATAATGTATATATATATATATATATATAATATATATATATATATATCAATATATATATATATGATAATGAATATATCAATAAATAATCCATTATATTGGGCCAAAAAGATATCTTAGCTGATATATATAGATTAATATACAAAACATATATATATATACTAATCATATACATATATATAATATGACATCTATATATATATATATATATATATATATATATATATATCTATATATATTAATCTATATAATATATATATATATATATAGAATGTATATATATATATATATATATATATTATATATATCTATATCAATATATATATATATAATAATGAATATATCAATATAATAATAATATTAATAATGGATTAATAATAATAATATTAACAATAATACTAATAATATTAATAAATAATCATAATGAATAATCAATTCTATTGAGCCAAAAAGATATATAATTATGAATATATCAATATATAATAATATTAATAATATATTAATAATAATAATTAATATAAACACTAATAATAATAATATTAATAAATAATCATAATGAATAATCAATTATATTGAGTCAAAAAGATATCTTAGCTGATCTTGAAGGGATGAGGTTCCAGCACTGGTCTTCCGACGTCCGTCCCACAGGATCACCAAGCCATAATCGATTAATAATAATAATTAATATTAACACTAATAATAATATTAATAATTAATAATAATTACTAATCGATTATATTGGCCCAAAAAGATGTCTTGTAGGGATGAGGTTCCAGCACTGGTTTTCCGACGTCCGTCCCACAGGATCACCAAGGCAGGAATAATTTGTGAGGAAAAGTTAAACTAAACACTATAAAATTGCGGCAGGTGGGAGCATAGTGATTGGTAGACAAAGGAGAGTATGGTGATTGGTAGGCAAAATGGGTTGCTACCCAGCAACAGCACAGTCAGCCACGGAATTTTCGCGGGCAAACCTGCTGCAAGTTCAAAACCGCACTTGCCGCACCTGCAAAACCGCACTTGCCGCACCTGCCGCAAGTCCCCCTATACTTTCTATGGGGATTACCGCAACCGCGCCGCAAGTGTAGCGACTTGCAATGGCCTCGCGGCCATTGCTCGCGCTACACAGCGACTCGCAATAGATCCCCATTGAAAGTATAGGGGGAGTTGCGGCAGATGCGGCAGCTGAGGTAGCGACTCGCAATGGCCTCGCGGCCATTGCTCGCGCTACCTCAGCGGTAAATCGCTAACTTTGTAGCCGGGCCTCTGGTTCTATTTTCGGCCAGCGACTCGCAATGGCCGCTTCGCGGCCATTGCTCGCGCGTGGTGACGTCACAGCGTGACATAGCCACGGAGTTTTCGGGGTCCGACACGAAAATGCCTACGACAATTATATAGTAGATGAGCTGTCTAGTTTGTAAACTGCACTTTTTTGGAGCCTATTGCTGACTAAAAGCACGTGAGCACTTTAGACCTCCCCTCCCTTTGTTCCTCTCCTTTGTCGATAATAATAAATTTGATACTATTTGCATAATTTAAGCCTTTACTCCTTTTTCTATGCTTTGGATATTATCTAGGAATCCATATCCAGAGAGAGGAAGATGGAAGTTTTCTTCTAAATCAAAGTGCAAAAATTAATTCAATTTTGAATCAGTTTGGAATGAAAGAAGCCAAAGGTGTATCAACTCCAATGGAATCATCCTACCTGAAACTGGAAGAAGATGACCTGTTGCCTAACAATGAGAAATATCGACAGGCAGTGGGGGCACTTCTATACATATCGACTATGACTCGATCAGATATTACAACAGCAGTTGGAATATTGTGCAGATATGTGGAGAATCCGCGTCAAAAGGACTGGAATGCCATTAAAAGAGTTCTCCGATATTTAAAAGAGACACAAGGGGTAAATTTAAAATTGTCTGCAGCAGGAAATCTAAAACTCACCGGCTATGCTGACGTAGATTGGGCTGGTGATTTGTATGATCGTAAATCCACAAGCGGATACGTATTTAAACTTGGAGAAAGTTCAATCGCCTGGTCTAGTAGAAAACATGTATCTGTTGCTTTGTCATCCACAGAAGCTGAGTATGTGTCCGCAGCCTATGCAAGTCAGGAGATCATTTGGCTAAGACAACTGATGGATGATCTTGGTAAACCGTTAACTCAGCCGACGGTGATATATGAGGACAAGCAAGGATACATTAAACTTGCATGCAGTGAGAAGATCAGTGCTAGAACTAAGCATATCGACGTCAAATATCATCATCTACGTGATTTGATAGATCGTGGCATAATTCAGAATGTTTATTGTGAGACTGATAAGATGATAGCTGACATTTTGACCAAGCCATTGCCACGCCCTAGGTTCCAAGGATTGAGAACCGCTATGGGACTAACAGAATAAGTAGTTGTTGAGTGGGGGTGTTGGCCTAATGCATATTGATCTGAATGTATTGCAACAACTATTGTTTGTTTAATATGATGTGATTTTATGTCTGCATGCATATTGTTCAGATGTCAACAAAGTTATATAAAAAAAAGAAAAAAGGTCCTCAGTCAGAGACAGGATGTTCCTCCGCCAGCTCCCAGCAAGTACATTATAGTGTGGAACTGAAGCTGAAGGTCACAGCAGATTTCTCTCTCTCTCTCCAGAAACCAGATTGATCCTATTCTCATGTTGTAAGCTGGATGTTGTTAATTCTGAATAAATGAACATTCTCTGTTGCTCGCTGTGGACATCACGCTGATTAACACGCTGCTAACAATTTTAAAGTCCCATAGATGGTAGCAATGCTTGTTAATAGGACTTCTGACATGAAGGGCTATGGCAATGTTCCTTTCGGGAAGCTAAGCATGAAGCCCTGGCTGCAAAGTTAAACAGTACTTGTCAATAGGACTTCTAACATGAAGGGCTATGGAATTGTTCTATTCAGGAAGCTAAGCATGAAGGCCCTGGCTGCATAGATGGATGGGACACTTCATAAGAAACATCATGGGACTATGTAAGCTAATAGGAACAAGGCTAACACAATAGCATGAGAGACAATGCTTCCATTGACATTTTCCATAGACATGCTCAATGATACCATAATATTAAAACTGCCTTGGGTTAATGTAGGCCTAATTTAAAGTCCCATAGATGGTAGTGATGCTGGTCAATAGGACTACTGATACCCAGGGCTATGGCGATGTTCCATTTGGGAAGCTAAGCTTGAAGGCCCTTGCTGCATAGTTGGATGGGAGACCTTGCAAGAAACAGCAAGGGACTATGTAAGCTAATAGGAACAAGGCCAATACAATAGCATGAGAGCAAATGCTTCCATTGCATTTTTCCATAGACATGCTCAATGATACCATTATATTAAAACTGCCTTGGGTAATGTAGGCCTATTTTAAAGTCCCTTAGATGAAATGAATGGTTGTCAATAGCACTTCTGACATGAAGGGTTATGGCAATGTTCCACACGGGAAGCAATGCATGAAGTCCCTGGCTGCATAGTTGTATGGGAGGCAGTTGGTATAATTGAGCATGTGTATTGAAAAAACTATAGAAGCATTGGCTCTCATGATATTGTATTTGCCTTGTTTCTATTAGCTTACATAGTCCCATTCTGTTATTTACGAGGTCCAACTATGCAGCCAGGGATTTCATGCTTCCCAAATTGAACATTGCCATAGCCTTTCATGTCTGAAGTCCTATTGACAAGCACTGCTACCGTATATGGGACTTTAAAATAGGTCTACATTAACTTAGGCAGTTTTAACCCCTTCCCGACCTTTGATGTTGTGCAACGTCATGAAAGTCAGTGCCGTCACGTCCCATGACATTGCAAAACATCATGGCGGTTACCGCAGCACCGTTGCTGCGGTAACTGCCATCGGGCCCCGGTGCTCTGTGATTCCTATCACAGAGCACCGAGGCTCGAGGTCGGGGGGGTGGATTCCCCACCCAGTCCCCAGGATCACTGTGAATTGCTGTTGAAACAGTCAATCACAGTGATACTGTCTCCAGCTATAGAAGGGGCGGTCAGAGCCCCTTCTATAGGCTGGAGCGCTGGAGGGGGCGGGGATCGCCCCCTCCAGCACTGATGGGGAGTGATCTGATCACTCCCCATCATCTTCAATAAGATGGCGGCGGTGGAGACACTTTTGCCAGCCACTGCCGCCTGCTTCCCTCCACCGCCTGCTTCCCACCGCCACCGCCAGCTGCTTCCTGCCGCCGCCACCAGGTGAGCCGCCGCTTCTCTACAGCTCGATCCCCCATGCAGGTGGATTGGGCTGCAGAATAGTGATCTGGCAGCCCAGGCACTGTGATCCACTTAGTGGATCACTGTGCCTGGACTGTCAGATCGCTTTCTGCAGCTCGATCACCCATTCAGGGGGATCAGGCTGCAGAAGTGATCTGGCAGCCCAGGCACTGTGATCCACTTAGTGGATCACTGTGCCTGAGCTGTCAGATCACTTTCTGCAGCTCGATCCTCATGCAGGGAAATCGGGCTGCAGAGTAGTGATCTGGCAGCCTGGTCGCAGTGATCCACTTAGTGGATCTCTGGGGCGGCTGTGGGCTGCAATTCGCTGCATGGGGGGCCCAGAACGCTTGGGCCTTTCCATGCTGAGGATTCCAGCTACCAGCTGCCTAGTTGTACCTGGCTGGACCAAAAATATGGCGGAGCCCCACGCCATTTTTTTTAGTTCTAGAAATAAAAAATAATAGGCTTCACTGTATTTTTGGTTGTCAGCCAGGTACAATGAGGCAGCTTGGGGTTGGTGGCAATCCGTAGCTGCCAAGTTGTACCTGGGTGGACCAAAAATATGGCGGAGCCCCACGTCATTTTTTTCTAGAATTAGTTCTAGAAATAAAAAAAAATGGGCTTCGCTGTATTTTTTGTTGCCAGCCAGGTACAACGAGGCAGCTGGGTGTTGGGACAGTCTGTAGCTGCCGAGTTGTACTTGGCTGGGCAAAAACATGGCGAAGCCCCACGTCATTTTTTTTTTACATTAGTTCTACAAATAAAATGATGGAGCGTTGCTGTTTTTTTGGTTGCCAGCCTGGTACAACTTGGCAGCTGGGGGGCTAGAATCCTCAGCGTGGAGAGGCCCAAAATTTGTGGGCTCCCCACACTGCAAATTGCAACCCACATCCACCCCAGAAAATAGCGCATTCATTAGAGGTGCATTTTCTGGTGCTGTACCCCAATTCTTCCAGTTGCCCTTGTACTGGTGGCACAGAGGGGCTCTCCATACGCGATATGGTGTCCACTAACAAGATGAATGGAAAATTAGCTTCAATTGTTAGCGGACACCATGTCGTGTATGGAGAGCCCCTGTATGCCTAAACACTGGAGCTCCCCACAAGTGACCTCATTTTGGAAACTAGACCCCCCAAGGAACGTATCTAGATGCACAGTGAGCACTTTGAACCCCAGGTGCTTCACAAATTGATCCGTAAAAAATGTAAAAGTACTTTGTTTTCCACAAAAATTTTCTTTTTTCATTTTTATGGATTAATTTGTGAAGCGCCTGGTGGTTCAAAGTGATCAATATGCATCTAGATATGTTCCATGGGGGGTCTAGTTTCCAAAATGGGGTCACTTGTGGGGAAGGTCTAATGTTTAGGCACACAGGGGCTCTCAAAATGCAACATGGTGTCCGCTAACAATTCCAATTGATAGCGGTCACAATGTCGCATATGGAGAGCCCCTGTGTGCCTAAACATTGGAGCTCCCCCACAAGTGACCACATTTTGGAAACTAGACCCCCCAAGGAATGAATTTAGATGTATAGTGAGCACTTTGAACCCCTAGGTGCTTCACAAATTAATCTGTAAAAATGAAAAAGTATTTTTTATTCCACAAAAATATTCATTTTTTTATTTTTACTGATCAATTTGTGAAGCACTTGGGGGTACAAAGTGCTTACTATGCATCTGGATATGTTCATTGGGGGGTCTAGTTTCCAAAATGGGGTTACTTGTGGGTGAGCTCTAATGTTTAGGCACAAAGGGGCTCTCCAAACTCGACATGGTGTCTGCTGACAATCTGGAAAATCAGCTCAAATTGTTAGCGGACACCATGTCGCGTATGGAGAACCCCTGTGTGCCTAAACATTGGAGCTCCCCCACAAGTGATCCTATTTTGGAAACTAGACCCCCCAGGGAACTTATCTAGATGGGTGATGAGCATTTTGAACCCCCAGATGCATCACAAATTAATCTGTAATAAGGAAAAAAGAATATTTTTTTTTCCACAAAAATTATTTTCCATTTTTATGGATCAATTTGTGAAGCACCTGGGGGTTCAAAGTGCTCACTATATATCTAGATACGTTCCTTGGGGGGGTCTAGTTTCTAAAATGGGGTCACTTGTGGGGGATTTCCAATGTTTAGGCACACAGGGGCTCTCAAAATGCGACATGGTGTCCGCTAACAATTTCAATGGAAAATCAGCTCACATTGTTAGCGGACACCTTGTCGCATTTGGAGAGCCCCTGTGTACCTAAACATTGGAGCTCCCCCACAAGTGACCCCATTTTGGATACTAGACCCCCCAGGGAACTTACAAGATGTATAGTGAGCACTTTGAAATCCTAGGTGCTTCACAAATTAATCCGTAAAAATGAAAAAAGAAACGTTTTGTTGAAAAATAAGTACTTTTTCATTTTTACGGATCAATTTGTGAAGCACCTGGGGGTTCAAAATGCTTACTATGCATCTAGGTAAGTTCCTTTGGGGGGTCTAGTTTCCAAAATGTTGTCACTTGTGGGGGAGGTCCAAAGTTTGGGCACACAGGGGCTCTCCAAACTCGACATGGTGTCCGCTAACAATTTGAATGGAAAATTTGCTCAAATTGTTAGCGGACACAATGTTGTATTTGGAGAACCCCTGTGTGCCTAAACATTGGAGCTCCCCCACAAGTCACCCCATTTTGGAAACTATAGCCCCCAGGGAACTTATCTAGATGGGTGGTGAGCTCTTTGAACCCCCAGATGTTTTACAAGTTCATCCGTAAAAATGAAAATGTACTTTTTTTTCACAAAAATTTTCTTTTAGCTTACAGTTTTTCATTTTCACATGGGCAACAGGATAAAATGGATCCTAAAATCTGTTGGGCAATTTCTCCTGAGTATAGCGATACCTCATATGTGGCCATAATCCATTGTTTGGGTACACAGCAGGGCTCAGAATTGAAGGAACGCCATTTCACTTTTTGAATAGAAAATTAGCTCCAAAAGTCAAATTGCGCTCCTTTTCTTCTGAGCTCTGCCGTGCACACAAACAGTGGTTTTTGACCACATATGAGGTATTCATGTACTCAGGAGGAATTGCCCAACACATGATAGGATCAATTTTATCCTGTTGCCCATGTGAAAATGAAAGAATTGAGGCTAAAAGAACATTTTTGTTAGAAAATTTACAATGTCCATTTTTACCTTCCACCTTGCTTTAGTCCCTGTGAAGCACCTGAAGGGTTAATCATTTTCTTGAAAGAAGTCTTGAGTAGCTTGAGGGGTGCAGTTTTTGGAATGGTGTCACTTTTGGGTGTTTTCTGTCATATACACCCCTCGAAGGGACTTCAAATGTGATGTGGTCACTAAAAAAAATGGTTTTGTAAATTTTGCTGAAAGAATGAGAAATTGCTGATGAACTTTGAACCCTTATAACTTCCTACCCAAAAAAAAATTTCTTTCCAAAATTGTGCTGAGGTAAATTAGACATGTGGGAAATGTGATTTATTAACTATTTTGTGTCACATAACTCTCTGGTTTAGCAGAATAAAAATTGATAATTGGAAAATTTGAAAATTTTCAAAATTTTTGCGAAATTTTTGATTTTTTCACAAATAAACGCAAAAATTATCGACCTACCATTTAATACTAACATGAAGTCCAATATGTCATGAAAAAACAATCTCAGAATCGTTAGGATCCGTTGAAGCGTTCCAGAGTTATTAGTTCATAAAGGGACACTGGTCAGAACTGACAATAATGCCAAGGTCTTTAGGGTCAAAATAGGCTGGATCATGAAGGGGTTAATATAATGGTATCATTGAGCATGTCTATGAAAAAAGTCAATAAAAGCATTAGCTGCCATGCTATTGTACTGACCTTGTTCCTATTGGCTTACATAGTCCCAAGCTGACTCTAATGAGGTCTCCCGTTCAATCATGCAGCCAGGGCCTTCATGTTTAGCTTTCCAAATTGAACATTGCCATAGCCCTTCATGTCAGAAGTCCTATTGACAAGCATTGCTACCATCTATGGGACATTAAAATAGGCCTACATTAACCCAAGGCAGTTTTAATATATTGGTATCATTGAGCATGTCTATTGAAAAAACAATAGAAGCATTGGCTCTCATTATATTGTATTGGCCTTGTTTCTATTGGCTTATATAGTTCCATTCTGTTTCTTATTAAGTCTCCCATTCAACTATGCAGCCAGGAGCTTCATGCTTTGTTTCCCAAGTGGAACATTCCCATAGCCCTTCATGTCAGAAGTCCTATCAACAAGTGTTGCACCCATCTATGGGACTTTAAGGTAGGCCTACATTAACCCATGGCAGTTTTAATATAATGGTATCATTGAGCAAGTCTATGGAAAAAGTAAATGGAAGCATTGCATTATATTGGCCTTCTGTCTATAGAATTAGTTAGTCCCATGCTTTTTCTTATGAAGTTTCCTATCCAACTCTGCAGCCAGGGCCCTCATATTTAGCTTCCCGAAAGGAACATTCCCATTGCCCTTCATGTCAGAAGTCCTATTAACAAGCACTGCTACCATCAATGGAATTTAAAATAGGCCTACATTTATCCAAGGCAGTTTTAATATAATTGGTATAATTGAGCATTTCTATTGAAAAAAACAATAGAAGCATTGGCTCTCATGCTATTGTATTGGCCTTGTTTCTATTGCCTTGTATAGTCCCATTCTGTTTCTTATGATGTCTCCCTTCCAACTATGCAGCCAGGGACTTCATGCTTAGTTTCCTGAATTGAACATTGCCATTGCCCTTCATGTCTGAAGTCCTATTGATAAGCATTGCTACCATCTATGGGACTTTAAATTAAGTCTACATTAACCCAGGCAGTTTTAATATAATGGTATCATTGAGCATGTGTATGGAAAAAGTCAGTGGAAGCATTAGCTGCCATGCTACTGTACTGACCTTGTTTCTATCACCTTACATAGTCCCATGCTGTTTATTATGAGGTCTCCCATCTAACTATGCAGCCAGGGCCGTCATGCTTATCTTCTCAAATAAAACATTGCCATAGCCTTTCATGTCAGAAGTCCTATTGACAAGCATTGCTATTATCTATGGGACTTTAAAATACGCCTACATTTACCCAAGGCAGTTTTAATATAATGATATCATTGAGCATGTCTATGGAAAAAGGCAATGGAAGCATTGGCTCTCATGCTATTGTATTGGCCTTGTTCCTATTGGCTTACATAGTCCCATGCTGTTTCTTATGAGGTCCCCATCCAACTATGCAGCAAGTGACTTTATGCTTAGCTTCCAAAATGGAACATTGCCATATTTCTACATGTCAGAAGTCCTATAGACAAGCATTGCTACCATCTATGGGACTTTAAAACAGTGCTAGATTAACCCAGGCAGTTTTATTATAATACTATCATTGAGCATGTCTATGGAGAAAGTCAATGGAAGCATTGCATTGTATTGACCTTGTTCCTATTGGCGTGCATAGTCCTATGCTGTTTTTTATGAGGTCTCCCATCCAACTATGCAGCCACGTGCTTCATGCTTACCTTCCCAAATGGAACATTGCCATAGACCTTTATGTCAGAAGTCCTATTGACCAGTTTTACTATCATCTATGGAACTTTAAAAAAGGCCTACATTAACCGAGGCAGTTTTAGTATAATGGTATCAATGAGCATGTGAATGGAAAAAGTCAATGGAGGAATTGCATTGAATTGTATTGGCCTTGTTCCTATTGGCTTACATAGTCCCATGCTGTTTCTTATGATGTCTCCCATCCAACTATGCAGCTAGGGCCTTCATGCTTAGCTTCCCAAATGGAACATTGCCATAGCACTTAATGTCAGAAGTCCCATTGACAATCATCTATGGTACTTTAAAATAGGCCTACATTAACCCAGGCAGTATTATTTAATACTAGCTGTGAGCCCGATGCAAATGCATCGGGATTCTAGAATGTGCATTAATTTGATTATAGTAGTTATAGCTGGTGTGAGGACTTTTCGGGGGGGTGTGAATAGTTTTTGGGGAGTCCCATACTTTTTTTGGGGGGTCCCATACTTTTTTGGGGGGGGTCACATACTTTTTTGGGGGGGGTCACATACTTTTTTGGGGGGGTCACATACTTTTTTTGGGGGGTCACATACTTTTTTTTGGGGGGGTCACATACTTTTTTTGGGGGGTCACATACTTTTTTTGGGGGGTCACATACTTTTTTTGGGGGTCAGATACTTTTTTGGGGGGGGTCACATACTTTTTTTGGGGGGTCACATACTTTTTTGGGGGGTCACATACTTTTTTGGGGGGGTCACATACTTTTTTGGGGGTCACATACTTTTTTTGGGGGGTCACATACTTTTTTGGGGGGGTCACATACTTTTTTGGGGGGTCACATACTTTTTTGGGGGGGTCACATACTTTTTTGGGGGGGTCACATACTTTTTTGTTTTGTCACATACTTTTTTGGGGGGGTCACATACTTTTTTGGGGGGTCACATACTTTTTTTGGGGGGTCCAATACTTTTTTTGGGGGGTCCAATACTTTTTTTTGGAGGTCACATAGTTTTTTGGGGGGTCACATACTTTTTTGGGGGGGTCACATACTTTTTTTGGGGGGTCACATACTTTTTTTGGGGGGGTCACATACTTTTTTGGGGGGGTCACATACTTTTTTTTGGGGGGTCACATACTTTTTTTGGGGGGTCACATACTTTTTTTGGGGGGTCACATACTTTTTTGGGGGGTCACATACTTTTTTGGGGGTCACATACTTTTTTGGGGGGGTCACATACTTTTTTGGGGGGTCACATACTTTTTGGGGGTCACATACTTTTTTGGGGGTCACATACTTTTTTTGGGGGGGGTCACATACTTTTTTGGGGGGGTCACATACTTTTTTGGGGGGGTCACATACTTTTTTGGGGGGGTCCAATACTTTTTTTTGGGAGGTCACATAGTTTTTTGGGGGGTCACATACTTTTTTGGGGGGGTCACATACTTTTTTTTGGGGGGTCACATACTTTTTTTGGGGGGGGTCACATACTTTTTTGGGGGTGGGGGGTCACATACTTTTTTGTTTTGTCACATACTTTTTTGGGGGGGGTCACATACTTTTTTGGTGGGTCACATACTTTTTTTGGGGGGTCCAATACTTTTTTTTGGGGGGTCCAATACTTTTTTTTGGAGGGTCACATAGTTTTTTGGGGGGTCACATACTTTTTTTGGGGGGGTCACATACTTTTTTTGGGGGGTCACATACTTTTTTTGGGGGGTCACATACTTTTTGTTTTTTGGGGTGCAATACTTTTTTTGGGGGGTCTAATACTTTTGGGTGGGGGGTCCAATACTTTTGGGGGGGGGTCCAATACTTTTTGGGGTGCGTTCAATACTTATTGGGGCTGAGTGCTCGCAATGGCCGCTTATTATTAGCATTAATCTTATTATTATTAGCATTATAGCATAATTATTAGCATTAATAGCATAATTATTAGCATTATTAGCATTATTATTACTTTAAATAGCATAATTATTAGCATTAATATCATTATTATTAGCAGTAATATAATTATTATTAGATTTTTTTTTAATTATTATTTTTTGTAATATTTTATAATTTTTAATTTTTTTTTTTATTATTTTTTTTATAATTTTTTAATTATTTTTAAATAATTTTATTATAAAATTTATTATTTATTTTAAGTGAGACACAGTTCTCCTTCTGGTCCGCTAAAAGGGCTGGGCTGATTAGCATATATTTATTTTTTTTATTATTATTTTTATTTAATTTTTTATTATTTTTTTATTATTATTTTTTATTATTTTTAATTCTTTTTAAATTCTTTTATTTATTATTTAATTTATTATTTATTTTAAGTGAGACACAGTTCTCATTGTGGTCCGCCAAAAGGGCTGAGCTGATTAGCATATATTTATTTTTTTATTATTATTTTTATTTAATTTTTTATTATTTTTTTATTATTATTTTTTATTATTTTTTAATTCTTTTCAAATTATTTTATTTATTATTTAATTTATTATTTATTTTAAGTGAGACACAGTTCTCATTGTGGTCCGCCAAAAGGGCTGAGCTGATTAGCATATATTTATTTTTTTTATTATTATTTTAATTTAATTTTTTATTATTTTTTTATTATTATTTTTTATTATTTTTTAATTCTTTTTAAATTATTTTATTTATTATTTAATTTATTATTTATTTTAAGTGAGACACAGTTCTCATTGTGGTCCGGCAAAAGGGCTGAGCTGATTAGCATATATTTATTTTTTTTTTATTATTTTTATTTAATTTTTTATTATTTTTTTATTATTATTTTTTATTATTTTTTAATTCTTTTTAAATTATTTTATTTATTATTTAATTTATTATTTATTTTAAGTGAGACAGAGTTCTCATTGTGGTCCGCCAAAATGGCTGAGCTGATTAGCATATATTTTATTTTTTTATTATTATTTTTATTTAATTTTTTATTATTTTTTTATTATTATTTTTTATTATTTTTTAATTCTTTTTAAATTATTTTATTTATTATTTAATTTATTATTTATGTTAAGTGAGACAGTTCTCATTCAGGTCCGCTATTTTTCCCATTGACATACATTAGCGGTGTGTCGGCGATTTTATGGCCGGCCACCTGGTTCTATTTGTCGGCCGTAAAATCGCGGACACACCGCTAATACATGTCTATGGGCAGTGAGCCCGATTTCGGATTGGCCGCCGACCAATCAGAATTCGAGCTCAATGAGGGGCTCTTCTGATTGGCTGAGGGCAGTACACAGCGACCAATCAGAAGAGCCGCTCATATCTCATTGAGATACAATGGCGGATTTGTCGTCCATTGTACCTGAATGAGAAGAGAAGAGGACGTCGGAGCTGGAAGAAGACAGAAGATCCCCGGGGCCGGACGAAGAGGACGCCTGGCCGGACGAAGAGGACGCCTGGCCGGACGGACGATCAGATGACTAAGAAGACATGTAAGTATGTGCGGACATGGGGGGGCTGTGTGGACATTAGTGGGGGTCGGCTGTGCGGACATGGGGGGTTTTTCGGACATTGATGGGGGCGGGCTGTGCGGGCATGGGGGTGGGCTGTGCGGGCATGGGGGTCGGCTGTGCGGGCATGGGGGTCGGCTGTGCGGGCATGGGGGTCGGCTGTGCGGACATGGGGGTGGGCTGTGCGGACATGGGGGTGGGCTGTGCGGGCATGGGGGTCGGCTGTGCGGGCATGGGGGTCGGCTGTGCGGGCATGGGGGTCGGCTGTGCGGACAGGGGGGTGGGCTGTGCGGACATTGATGTGGGCGGGCTGTGCGGACATGGGGGTGGGCTGTGCGGGCATGGGGGTCGGCTGTGCGGACATGGGGGTCGGCTGTGCGGGCATGGGGGTCGGCTGTGCGGGCATGGGGGTCGGCTGTGCGGGCATGGGGGTCGGCTGTGCGGGCATGGGGGTCGGCTGTGCGGGCATGGGGGTCGGCTGTGCGGACAGGGGGGTGGGCTGTGCGGACATTGATGTGGGCGGGCTGTGCGGACATGGGGGTGGGCTGTGCGGACATGGGGGTGGGCTGTGCGGGCATGGGGGTCGGCTGTGCGGGCATGGGGGTGGGCTGTGTGGACATTGATGGGGGCGGGCTGTGCAGACATGGGGGTGGGCTGTGCGGGCATGGGGGTGGGCTGTGCGGGCATGGGGGTCGGCTGTGCGGGCATGGGGGTCGGCTGTGCGGACAGGGGGGTGGGCTGTGCGGACATTGATGTGGGCGGGCTGTGCGGACATGGGGGTGAGCTGTGCGGACATTGCTGGGGGTGGGCTGTGCGGACATGGGGGTCGGCTGTGCGGACATGGGGGTCGGCTGTGGGGACATTGATGGGGGCGGGCTGTGCGGACATGGGGGGGGGGGGTGGCGAATTGTGTGTAGCGGGGAGCGGAGGCGGCAATGCCGCCTCGGCTCCATGGTCCCCGGGGAGCGAATTGCGGCTCAGGCAGCGACTCGCAATGGCCTCGCGGCCATTGCTCGCGCTACCTGAGCGGTAAATCGCTAAGGTTGTAGCCGGGGCTGTGGATGGATTTTGGGCCAGCGGCTCGCAATGGCCTCGCGGCCATTGCTCGCGCAGCATTGGGCGCTTCGCGCCCAATGTTAAATTCGTATCCACATGACCACGCCGGAAGTAGCGCGCGGAGGGGCGCTTTTCCGATTCGCGATTATATAATAGATAATGGTATCATTGAGCATGTCTATGGAAAAGGTCAATGGAAGGATTGGATCTCATTCTATCTATTGTATTGGCCTTCTTTCTTTTGGCTTACATAGTCCCATGCTGTTTCTTATGAGGTTCCCCATCCATGCCATCTTGGCAGTGCAATGCAGTAAAACTCAGCTACACGTAACTACAGTTTACTACTGTGTGTCTGACTCGCCCAGGGGTTTGGAGTACTCGGATCCCAGGCATTGCTGCTGGATCCTGTCACCAGAAAAATAAAGTTGAACCAATAGGTCTACACTGAGATCAATTCCCATCAGAGAATCCCGGCCATACTAATAGTAAACATCCACTTAGTGGCCTTTAAATCTAATATATAAAGCTGAATGTGTGTATGTGTGTATGTGTATGTGTGTATGTGTGTGTGTGTATGTGTGTATATCCGGGATTGGCATCTACACCGTCGCAGCTATAGCCACAAAATTTTGCATAGTCACACGTCTGGACCCCGGGAGCGTCATAGGCTATGTTGTGAGGCGAAATTTTAACCCTGCGCGTTCCAGTTCACCAAACAATTTTGGCCCTATCTACATAATGGGGAAAAAGTGAATGGAAAAGAGTTGGAGGAAAATCGACAGATGTCAGCTAAAGAGACAAAATTTTGCACAGTCCTACGTCTGGACCCTGGGAGCGTCACAGACTATGTTGTGAGGCGACATTTTAACCCCACGCATTCCAATTCACCAAACAATTTTGCCCCTATCTACATAAGGGGGAAAAAGTGACAGTTACCAGTTGACAGTTGTGAATGAGAGGGGCTTAATGATAGCGCCAAAGACTAACAGCACATACCAGCATATAGTCACTAAGGTGGGGCCCCAACATGAGATATTCACCACGCACGGGGACATGTATACACAACACACGCACACAAAAAGTAACAGCAAGTGTATAGTCGCTAAGGTGCAGCCCCAACATTGGATACTCACCACGCACCCGAACAAACACACACACACACCACAAAGAGACACACACAACATAGAGACACACACACACCCCCAAGGGGACACACACACACTCTATAGCGACACATGCACTCACCCCACAGGGACACACACACACACACACCACAATGAGACACACATGACACAGACACACACACCACACAGACCCCCCCACAGGGACACACACACATAGCCACCCTATAGGGACACATGCACTCACCCTACAGGGACACACACACCACAAAGAGACACACACACACCACACAGACCCCCCCACAGGGACACACACACATACACACCCTATAGGGACACATGCACTCACCCCTCAGGAACACACACACACCACAAAGAGACACACGCCACACAGAGACACACACAACACAGAGACACACACACCCCACACTGACACCCCCCCCACAGGTACACACACACATGCACACCCTATAGGGACACATGCACTCACCCCACAGGGACACACACCACAAAGAGACACACACAACACAGATACACACACCACACAGACCCCCCCACAGGGACACACACACATACACACCCTATAGGGACACATGCACTCACCCCACAGGGACACACACACCACAAAGAGACACACACAACAGAGTCACACACCACACATACCCCCCACAGGGACACACACATACACACCCCAGGGACACACACACCACACAGACAGACACAGATGTGCACAAATCACCTCACACAACTCGCCTCATACGTGTGCTATCTTTATTTTCCAAACATAAACATCTGATTAAAAACAGCCAATGTGCAACACATGTGCCATATAGGGAATTAAGGCAGATGTCAGTCACATGAGCTGTCTATTATGTGTATGTGTGAGGTAACATATACTGCCTGGCCAGGGGGTGGGTTTACTGTTGGCTGGAGATTTATTAGGCTGCCTATAGCAATCAATCACAGCTCAGCTTCTATTTTCCTACAGGTCATTAATATGACATATTCAAATTCTATTTTGTTATAGCTAACAGCAGTTATTTATTAACCCGGGCGTAGCCGAGTACTACAGCTAGTATGAAATACTAACCGTATGGCAGAGCGACTTATCGCCTCAAACCAGTGGCATTATTAATTCTATTCCCCCTTTTTTTTTACCATAATCTGTCAACAGTAAAAGATAGTATAAAGAGCGGTCTATATGCGCTATACACACTATTATAAATGATCTCTTTAATAGATTAAATGTTCCTCCAGCAAAGAGAGGGCTCTGGAGAATTTCTAAAGAAACAACTCATTTATAAAAAACACATAAAAAATACAAAGATAAGAGAATAAAAAATTGATCCTTTATAACAAAGAGGAGGATTCAATTCCTCCATTTTTATTTAGCTTTTTATCTAAGAAAGTCATTGTCATGTTTTATATACAATCTGTTTTTAGTTTACTAGATACAATTTTAGACTGCAGGACTAATTAACCACATGCGTTAAATAACTTAATTAGTATGATTAATTAACTGGGCGGGACATTACCCTGACTAACCAGACCATAGCTTTATATAATGAAGAGACTCTCTATATGTATGACTATGAAACTGTACCTGATGAAGACGCTATAATGAGTTGAAACGAGGTGTACCTGGCTTTTTTATATACCGTATATACTCGTGTATAAGCCGACCCGTGTATAAGCCGACCCCCTTACTTTTGCCCCCAAAACCTGGGAAAACCTATTGACTCGTGTATAAGCCGAGGGTGGACCCCAGCACAGGTATACAGCCCCCAGCAGTGTGGTATACAGGCCCCCCAATTTGTGGTATACAGCAGCCTCCCCAGTGGCATATACAGGCCCCAGTAGTATATACAGCAACCCCAGTGGTATACAGCAGCCTCCCCAGTGGTATATACAGACCCCACCAGTATATACAGCAGCCCCAGTGGTATACAACAGCCTCCCCAGTGGTATATACAGACCCCACCAGTATATACAGCAGCCCCAGTGGTATATACAGCAGCCCCAGTGGTATATACAGCAGCCCCAGTGGTATACAGGCCCCAGCAGTATATACAGCAGCCCTGGGGTATACAGCACCCCCCAGGGATTATACAGCAGCCCCCAGGGGGTATACAGCAGCCCCCAGGGGGTATCCAGCAGCCACCAGGGGGTATCCAGCAGCCCCCAGGGGGTATCCAGCAGCCCCCAAATGCTGGCACTCACCCCCCCTCCTTGTAAGGGCCCCCTCCTTGCTGCTTATCTTACCATCCTGGACTTCTGCTCAGCGCCGCTCCTCGGTGCTCCATTCTTCATGCTCCGTCCTCGCTGGCTGCATCCGGGATCTCCGGCCGTCGCACGATGACGTCATATGCCTGCGACGGCCGGGGATCCCGGATGTAGCTGGACGGGAGGATGAAGAACGGAGCACCGAGGAGCGGCGCTGAGCAGAAGACCAGGATGGTAAGATAAGCAGTGGGGAAGCCCTTACAAGGGGGGGCGAGTGCCAGCATTTGGGGGCCATTTATTTAGTTATGCACTGCTTCCCCCTGCCGCTGATTGACAGGGGGAAGCAGTGCATATATAATGAGCGGCCCCACGTGACGGGGCTGCTCATACAGCAGCCTCCTCCCGCCTCCTCCAGCCTCCACCAACCGTATTGACTCGTGTATAAGCCGAGGGGGAGACTTTTCAGCCCAAATTTTGGGCTGAAAAACTCGGCTTATACACGAGTATATACGGTACTTGTATGAATAAATTTCCGGAAGAAAATAATCACCGGGTTCTTTTTGGAAGCGCCGTGACACAAAAAAAGATGGATTTCCTTCAACTGATCAAACCCTCCCAGGAGGCAGAGGGGGCTTCAGCTCCATCGCGCTAACCACATTGGGCCTCATATGCAGCAAGGTTTGGAACCAGTGCTGAGCTCGGATGCCAGAGGAGGACCTGAGGAGGTCAAGGTTAGTAGGTGACCCATTCCTGATGCTATCTGGGAGCTCCAGATGTCAGACTCTAAAGGATCTTGCACCATGTCTGGCAGTATTACACCAGCATCCAGTGCCACAACTACTGCATTAGCCAATCCACTTGGACAAGGAGCATTATGAGGATGATGAGGAAGATGAGGAGGATGGGGAAGAGAAGGAGTTTGAAAAGGTAGAAGGCCCTGCTTTCCAGCTGTATACTGCACCCCTGTCAGATGCCTTCAACAGAGATAATGCCGTGAATGGACCTCTACCCCCTCAAAGCAGCTATCCGGTACAGCATGAATCACCTCATTCTGTCTCCTTTCTTGAGGAGATTTGGTTTGCAAATGCCATCGCCCAAGTGTGTTTGCATAATCCTAAGGCCAATCACTTTAATGACCAATGTACATGAGACAAAGTGGTGGCATTCTTCCAACAGATACAGTTTGGCTTCCTAACTGAACAAGGTACTGTACATTGGTGCTATATCAACCTGTCCACACTGCTGTGTGACCATCTTTCCAAAATATTGCACAATTTTTGTCAGAGAGGAGGTCACCTTCATGAGACTGATGGACAGCATGGTGTGGTTCACATTTGGCGTAAGTCAGGTTGCCACCACCGACTACTTTGAAAGGTGGCAGTATGAGGCTGACCAGGAAAGAATGTGGTGTCAGGTGGAGGCCAGGATTCTCTTGGTTAGCCAGCCAGCTGCACCCAAACCCAGAGGACCTGTCAGTTTTCCCCAAGTTGCTCCTAGAGTGTGTTGTCATCCCCTAGTTTCTCCATTGTCTTCTCCAGTGGTGGCTATGATGGAGTGTGCTGGAGGGCAAATTCCCCTACACGAGTAGCCCCTGCAACCGCAACCTTCAGCCCGGGCAGCGCTCAAGAAGCTGGAAGAGAGTTTATATGCCAAGTACAGTGGCCTTCCCAGAAAAAGGCATGTTGTTGCGTCCCTTAATTGGCATTTTGTCAAGAGAAGTACTTTTGAGTTGCTTATCAGTACTTTGAACAGTCAGATCTGTTTTTTTTGGTAATTTTACTTTTCCTCTTCTCAATTTTAGCACCATCTGCATTTTTCCTTGCTGGATTAGTGGGCATGTATACAGCCTTTGAGCTGCAACTCAAAGACCTTAATGGACTCTGCATGTCATGGACTTTCCACCATTATTATAGAGTCTGCTGATCCTTGTGGGTCTTTCGTTATATACAGTCATATGAAAATGTTTGGGCACCCCTCTTAATCTTACTCTTTTTTTTTTTTTTTTTAAATTGTTTTTTTGCAACAGCTATTTCAGTGTGATATATGTAATAACTGATGGACACAGTAATATTTCAGGATTGAAATGAGGTTTATTGTACTAACCGAAAATGTGAAATATGCATTATTTCAAAAATTGACAGGTGCACAAGTATGGGCACCTCAACAGAAAAGTGACATTAATATTTAGTAGATCCACCTTTTGCAAAAATAACAGCCTCTAGTCACTTCCTGTAGCTGTTAATGAGTTCCTGCATCCTGGATGAAGGTATTTTTGACAATTCCTATTTACAAAACAATTCCAGTTCAGTTAAGTTTGATGGTCGCCGAGCATGGACAGCCCGCTTCAAAACATCCCACAGATGTTCAATGATATTCAGGTCTGGGGACTGGGATGGCCATTCCAGAACATTGTAATTGTTCCTCTGCATGAATGCCTGAGTAGATTTGGAGCGGTGTTTTGGATCATTGTCTTGCTGAAAGATCCACCCCCGGCGTAACTTCAACTTTGACACTGATTCTTGAACATTATTCTCAAGAATCTGCTGATACTGAGTGGAATCCATGCGACCCTCAACTTTAACAAGATTCCCGGGGCCGTCATTGGCCACAAAGCCCCAAAGCATGATGGACCCTCCCCCAAATTTGACAGTGGGTAGCAAGTGTTTTTTTTTTTAATGCTGTGTTTTGTGGCGCCATGCATAACGCCTTGTTGTGTGACCAAACAACTCAATCTTTGTTTCATTAGTCCACAGGACCTTCTTCTATAATGAAACTGGCTTGTCCAAATGTGCTTTTGCATACCTCAGGCGACTCTGTTTGTGGCGTGCATGCAGAAACAGCTTCTTTCGCATCACTCTCCCATACAGCCTCTCCTTGTGCAGTGTGCGCTGTATTGTTGACCGATGCACAGTGACACCATCTGCAGCAAGATGATGCTGCAGGTCTTTGGAGGTGGTCTGTGGATTGTTCTTGACTGTTCTCACCATTCTTCTTCTCTGCCTTTCTGATATTTTTGTTGGCCTGCCACTTCTGGCCTTTACAAGAACTGTCCCTGCGGTCTTCCATTCCCTTACTATGTTCCTCACTGTGGAAACTGACAGGTTAAATCTCTGAGACAACTTTTTTGTATCCTTCCCCTGAACAATTATGTTGAATAATCTTTTTTTTCAGATCATTTGAGAGCTGTTTTGAGGAGCCCATGATGCCACTCCTCAGAGAAGATGCAACTAGGAGAACAACTTGCAAGTGGACACCTGAAATAGCTTTTCTCATGATTGGATACACCGGGCTATGAAGTACAAAGCTCAATGAGGTTACCAACCCAATTTAGTGCTTCAGTAAGTCAGTAAAAAGTAGTTAGGAATATTCAAATCATGAAAATCAGAAGGGTGCCCATACTTTGGCACCTGTAAAATTTTGAAATAATGCATATTTCACATTTTTAGCTAGTACAATAAACCTCATTTCAAACCTATAATATTACTGTGTCCATCAGTTATTACATACATCACACTGAAATAGCTGTTGCAAAAAAAACTATTTTAAACAAAAAAAAAAGAGTAAGATTAAGAGGGGTGCCCAAACTTTTTCATATGACTGTATATCAGAGGTCCCCAAATCCAGGCCTCAAGGGCCGCCAACAGTGCAGGTTTTCAGGATTTCCTTAGTATTGCACAGGGCTTGGAATCATCACCTGTGCAGATGATCACATTAGCACCTGTGCAATAGTAAAGAAATCCTGAAAACCTGCACTGTTGGCGGCCCTTGAGGCCTGGAGTTGGGGACCTCTGCTGTATATTGTCTATTCATATATGTGTGTTTGAGACTTATTATAGTCTGTGCAACAGTGCAGTCTTTTTTACTTTAATTCTTGTGGGCTGGACTGTTTCTGCAAGCAGGTGGTTTGATACTGCCCTAGAGAAACTGGTGACAGTCTAAGGTATGGAAGTGCATGACACTACACACACCCTGTTCAACAGGGCTGGCCAAGTGCAGTCCTCAAAGGCCTTCAGGATTTACCTAGCATTGCATGCTGAAAACATCACTTCTGCAGGAAATTCTGAAAACTTGCACTGTTTTTTCAAACCCTGAGGATTGTAGTTGTCCATCCCTGTCCTAGAAGTCTTTGTTATGGTAGTCAGGGGGCAAAAGGAATCCTCGAGCCCTTTCACCAAAACTGCAGCTCTTTTGGACCTTCTTAGGCCCTGTGCTTACGGTATGTTAAATTATGTAAATTTTGAGAATCTGCATCAAAATCTGCATGTCTATCCTGAGCTCAGCAAAGTCTGTGAGAGGTAAAAAGTGCTGTACCCATGTTGCTTTTTTTCCTTTGGACATGTGGTTCAGATTTCCTTTTTCTGCCCCAAAATATGCACGAAAAAACAAACAAAAACAAATTGAGACAGCACTTCTGAACTCTCATAGACTTTGCTGGGTTCAAGAAAGACATGTTTGGTGCAAAATCATAAAATCTGCTTCAAAAGAAACATCAAACAATGTGTCATAGGTGCAGGGCCTTACAACAATATGGTGGGGTCACGTTCACAGAAAACATCCACCATATGCTGTGAGAGCAGGCACGCTTGAGAGTGTGACCAGTGGTGCCATCACAAATATTACTACAGTTCAGACTCAAGGGGACTCATAGAGGCTATCCTGCAAGTTTGAATTGGGCTGAACTCCTGACACCACTGCTCCTCTTACCTGCTGTCTCACAAATAATTCTGCTACATATCGCATGATATCGCAGCTTTCACGAGATAGTGTTTTCACACTAAAGCCCCAGTCTCACATAACGAGATCGTTAGCAAGATCGTTGTAACGTCACAGGTTTTGTGACGTTACAACAATCTCTCCAGCGATGTCGCTATGTGTGACATCTAGCAGCGATCAGGCCCCTGCTTTGAGGTTGCTGATGGCTGCAAAGGGCTCAAGACCATTTTTTGGACGTTGGTCTCCCGCTGATCAGCACGCATCGCTGCATGTGACAGCTAGAAACCAACGATCAGCGATCTCACAGGCTGGTAACTATGATAAACACCGGGCGGACTGTGGCGGCGCTGGTGAGCTATAACCAGAAACTACAGGTGGCGTCACGTGAACTGTATATAAAATCCCCTGTAAATACATCCTTTTTTTTGAAGTGTCACCCAGGACACGGGATCAGGCGTGGCCACCACTCCCCGTGACACAGCAACGCTACCCTTGGAGCCTGATACTTGAGTACCCCAAAGCCTGGGGCTCGACATATACACATACGAAAGGGACAGGTAGTTGAGACGATTATCAGGGGTTGTAGACCAAGATGGGAACACCCAACTCTCTTTGAAAGTCTACAAGAATTGGAGGGGGATGAGAGCGGGAAGGGTAGAGGGGGGAGGGAGGGAAGGGAGGAGGGGAGGGTATAGACAGCAGGGAAGAGAAACTGTAAAGTAAGGGGATCTTTTTTGTTAGTGGTATGGTGGGAAGATTTAAAATAATAAGTTGGAATATTAGTGGTCTATCGGACAGAACCAAAAGGGCGGCAATATTAAAATATGTGCAGGAGCAGGGTCCTTCAGTGGTGTGCCTCTTGGAAACTCCCCTTTTGAGAGAGACAATGCATGCTATAAATAGAAGACGGGTACAGAAGGCGTACCACTCCACGTTCTCCAACTATGCGAGAGGAGTATCACTTTTAATTCATAAATCTATACCTTTTGAAGAGAAAGAAGTTTATATTGACCCGGAGGGGCAAGGTGTAGCTGTTAAAGGGCTATTTTTTGGACAACTTATGTGTATCGTGGTACTCTATATTCCCCCCCCCCTTATTCTAGCACTAAAATCAGAGTGATTCGAGAATTTGCTGAAAGGGGAAGGGTAAAGCCTTTATTGATTGTGAGGGATTTCAACAATGTGGTGGACATGTACTGGGACCGGAACAAAAGACAGCCAGGATACAAGATAGTACTATGACTTTATTTGGTACCTTTATTCGGGAAATCGGATTAGTAGATATATGGAGGGTGAGGAATGAGAGACAACGATATTACTCATGCTACTCTACTTCACATGGTACATTATCACGTATAGATCTGGTCTTGGCTGATGGATGATGGATGTGATGATAGGTGAAGTACAATATCTCACAAGAGTCCTGTTCTTGTATCCATCAAGTACGGGCCCCAGAGAGGAGTGAATAGAGAGGGATGGAGGTTTCATCCAACCTGGTTAAGACACCTTAATGTACAAAATATGGAGAGGGAACTAGAGGAATTTTTTACTCATAATAAGGGAAGTACGGACAAATTAATAGTGTGGGATGCAATGAAGGCATATATTAGGGGGTTATTATTCAGAGATATATATAGACATGAAACGCAAGCAAAAAAAGATGAAAATGACAGAGGCATTGAGAAGTGCTGAGGTGGAGGTTATAATGAACAATACACTAGAAGCACAGCAAGGGCTCAAGAGGGCAAAGGACAGGGCCAATAAGATTTTAATGAATAAGGTGACAAGAAAGAAGGCATTTCAGAAAGTAAGTTTTTATAAAGAGGGAGAGAAGGCGAGGCACTTGCTATCAGTTGTAGCGTCGGTTCAGAGAAGTAGTTAATTTATCCACAAGATAGACGCGGAGGGGACTCATGTTAAGGAATTAGATGAGATATTGGAGATTTTTACGGAATTTTATAAAACATTATACTCCTCAGAGGGAATAACATTGATTGGGGAAATTGATAGTTTTTTTGAGACAGGGAGTACTTCCCAAGTTAACTAAGGAAGATAGAGAAAGACTAGAATCCCCCATTACCATAGAAGAGTTGGAGTTAGCTCTGCATGGCATGACCAATGATAGGGCTACAGGCACGGACGGATTACTGGCAGAAATTTACAAACAATTTGCATTCTATTACTATTACCCAAGTTATTACTGTATATACTCGTGTATAAGTCGAGTTTTTCAGCCCAAAAATTGGGCTGAAAAGTCCACCCCTCGGCTTATACGCGTGTCACTGTATACTGTATACACTGTATACAGTATACAGGCCGCCCGCCCCCATCAGTATACAGGCCCCCCCTTTCTGCCGCAATCCTGGAAAGGAAAACATTATTATACTTATCCCTGCCGCTGTCCTGCCGCCGCCATCGCGCTCCTCCGGCTTCATCCGGCTTCTTCCGGCTTCCTTCTCTGGTGGGCGCAGGCAATGACGTCATTGTCTGTGCGTCGGAGAAGGAAGCCGGAAGAAGACGGATGAAGCCGGAGGAGCGCGATGGCGGCGGCTGGACAGCGGCAGGGATAAGTATAATAATGTTTTCCTTTTCAGGATTGCGGGAGCAAGGGGGGGCCCTGTATACTGATGGGGAAGGGGGCCTGTATATACCACTGGGGCTGCTGCTGTATACTACCAATGGGGCTACTGCTGTATACTACCACTGGGGCTGCTGTATATACCTCTGGGGCTGCTGTTTACTACCACTGGGGCTGCTGCTATATATACCACTGGGGCTGCTGCTGTATACTACCAATGGGGCTACTGCTGTATACTACCACTGGGGCTGCTGTATATACCTCTGGGGCTGCTGTATACTACCACTGGGGCTGCTGCTGTATATACCACTGGGGCTGCTGCTGTATACTACCACTGGGGCTGCTGTATATACCTCTGGGCTGCTGTTGTATACTACCACTGGGGCTGCTGCTGTATATACCACTGTGGCTGCTGCTGTATACTACCACTGGGGAGGCTGCTGTATACCACACTGCTGGGGGCTGTATACCTGTGCTGGGGTCCACCCTCGGCTTATACAGGAGTCAATAGGTTTTCCCAGGTTTTGGGGGCAAAAGTAGGGGGGTTGGCTTATACACGGGTCGGCTTATACACGAGTATATACGGGTAAGTGTGTTTGTTGAAGCTAATGAGAGGAAGATATTACCTGCATCTATGAGGGAGGCGGTGATAGTGGTGATCCCCAAAGAAGATAAGGATCCCAGGGTCCCCGATTCATATAGACCTATTCCTTTATTGACGGAAGATGTAAAAATCTTAGCTAAGGTGTTGTCTAAACGGCTAACTTTGGTTATTACTTCTTTAATACATCCGGACCAGTCAGGGTTTATGCCCAACAGGTCTACAGCAGTTAACATCAGGAGATTGTACCTTAATCTCCAGCTGCAGTCTGACAATCCCGGGCGTAGAGTAATTGCCTCATTAGATGCCCATAAGGCATTTGATAGCGTAGAGTGGGGGTATCTGTGGAGAGTCTTGCAAACGATAGGATTTGGTCCGCAGTTCATTGCATGAGTACAACTATTATACTCCCAACCCAAAGCTACAATTAGAGTCAATGGTGCGTTATCTCCAACATTCCAACTGTATAGTGGGATGAGACAGGGGTGTCCACTGTCGCCGCTTCTCTTTGTCATAGCAATAGAGTCATTGGCTGCTGTTCTTAGAAAATCAAAGGAAGTTCAAGGATTTAAATATGGAGGAATAGAAGAAAAAAATGCTTTATACGCAGATGACCTGTTGTTGTTTTTGGGAGTCCCTTCTGCTTCACTGAGTTGTGCCATGCAGATAATTGAGAGGTTTAGGGCAATATCGGGGCTGAAGATAAATTGGTTAAAGTCTGTTCTCATTAAAGTAGATAGAGAGGTGAGGTGGACCGAAGAGGACCAAGGGGCAAACAGACTAAAATATAAAGAAGTCTTTAGATATCTGGGAATACAGGTGTCTTTGCCAGTCTTAGATTACCTCCACATTAATTTATCACCACTACTTAAAATTATTGAGGGCAAAAATTGACACCTGGACTACATTACATTTGACAATGGTGGGGAGAATTAATCTTTTGAAGATGGTATTGATGCCTAAGCTCTTATATGGCTTGCACAATGCCCCAATTTGGATATCAAAAAAGAAATTTAAGTCTATAAACTCCTTATTTAGAACCCTGGTATGGGGTAAGAAGCAGGCTAGAGTGAGGCTGGAAGTCCTACATAGGCCCAAAGATGAAAGCGGTTTGACTTCCTGCCGAAGTCATTTTCTTGACGAAACGATCGTCGAGGTTTAGTCGTGTGGGCTCCATATCGGTCTCCATATCAAAGGATCTATACCATGGCACAGGGTAAATCAAATGTTATATATGTCTAACACAGTTATTCTACCATTATAGGACAGACTGGACATTTGTCGTAGTCTGCCTTAATGGGCTGTATTTGATTTTCCAGGATTTCCATGTGTTATTTCTTTTGTATGCTATATAGCAATAATATTATTTATACAGAATAGGTTTAATTTCTATCTGACTCCTTAATATTTTCTGGATCAGGAATTGCTGGTCCATTATTCTGTAGCAGTTAATTCAGAATTTTCTGTAATAAGGAGGTTCGTATGTGTTTCCCACACAAATTAGTCTTCTCTCCCCTATCTGAGGGGTTTAACAACTGTATCACGAATTAATTTTCTGTGTATACTCTCCAAATGGATGTTTACATTGTACTATCCTACGTTTTCATGTCTTGGTTATTTACTCATTAATAAAATTCATAATATTTGCTATTATTGTAGAGTTGGTGTGGTTCTGTGATGGTCTTATTTACGATCATTACTCTGTTTTTGGTAAATGAAAGCGGTTTAGCACTGCCGAATCCGGAATTGTATTATCTGGCTGCACAATGCCAACATTTTAGAGGATGGTCCTGTTTGGAGAAAGGTGATTCCATTAAAAGAGTATTAGAACATATCATTGACTGTAAACAATTAATGGCAGGTTTGGAGGTGTGGCTGTTGGGCTCCTGGGAGGTAAATTGCCCACATTAGAACTCATGCATAAAATCTGGGTCACATTGAAGAAGGTAAGAGGGGTGACTAGTTTGACTGTGTTCACACCCATTTGGAATAATAATAATAATCTTCCTGAAATTCTAAAAATTGGATGTATAGAGGAATGGAAACACAGAGGAATTATTTATAACTACCAAATTCTAGAGGAGGGTACACTCAAACCTTTCTCACAGCTACAAAGTGAATTTCTATTACCAATGACTGAATGGTACCATTACTGTCCGGTACAACATGCTACTCTGTCCCAGAAGACAAAACAAAGACTAGACATAGAAACGTTTTTGGCTCTGGAGTATGGTTGTCGGGAGGGAGTCACCAAAGAGGTCATCTCTGGTACGTGCAGGGATATATTACATACATTTCTTCTTGGATTTCCACTGAAAGCTAAGAGTAGTTGGGTGAGGGAGGTTGGACACATAAGAGATGATGTGTGGGAAAACATCTTGGAATACAAGCCCAAGCTCTCATTGAACGAACCTGCGAGACTGTCCCACATATATGTGATTCACAGAGTGTATAGATCTCCACTTATAATGCATACATTGGGATTGAAGGCAAATTCTGATTGCCCAAGGTGTAAGGAAAGTGAGGCGGGTATTTTCCATATGATGTGCACTTGTCCCAGACTGTCCTCATTCTGGTCAGCGGTAATTAATATGATCGAAGGGGCCTATGGATGCGTTATTCCCGTAGAACCGGTAACATGCTTGTTGGGATATGTGGAGGAAATGTCAGTTGACAACACTGTAAAAACTGCTCTTGCCAGATTACTTTATGTAGCCAGGAAAGTAATTGCCAGAAATTGGATCAAGGCAGATCCCCCATCTAGGAGTGAATACACTGGACAGGTGGAACATATTGTACAATTGGGGAGAGACATTTATGAAAAAAGGGGTAAACACACAATGTATAAAAAGTTCTGGACACCTTGGATACACTATAGAAGGCAATAAGAAGGAAATGTCAGCCCCAAATTTGTTTATGAGCATAAGACTGCATGATTAATTTCTGTATTATTGGATGATACAATGGGCATTGGTTTGTGATACAATGTTAGATTGGAGGGGGAGAGATGCTGTCTGGTAGGGAGAGGGAGGGGTGGGATGGAGGACTAAGAAAGTTATGTTAATATACATATTGTATTCTGTTGATTAATATTATATTGTAATGACCATTTGAATATAATAATAAAAATCTATCTGATTTGAAAAAAATATCAATGAATGCTCCACTCAGAGTCTGAGGAGAGGCCAAGTTTAGTAGCTGCAAGAATAACATACAGGTTAAGTTTAGCAGATTATACCCAATTGTTTAGTGGTGAAGCCACCCGTGTCAGGGAGGAGCCCCTACTGAGTACTGTGGATCAGTAACTATTCTATTAAATAGAGCTGATCTACAATACCCAACAGTGGCCACAACACATTAAAAGAATCTGAGCTAGGCACATAAGTCCAAATGTAGATGCCTAAATGGTCCATTTTATATGGAAATCTGTATTCAATATTATAATACTTTAAGGTTATTTTCCAAGTTTAGATTTTCATGTTTCTTGGGATAATAATGTATTTATTTTAATCGCATTCATCAGTGATGGACTACTCATTATTGTTTGGTGAATGTATTTCTCCTGTTCGCAGGAAAGGGAAGTGACCCACCCTTCCCCTATCAGTAGTCCACACACAAGCTGTTTCACAGGTAAAAAGCCCACAGAGTGGAGTCCTGGCTGGAGCCTGGATGGAGGTATGTTCACACACTCAGGTTTTAAATGCACACATCAGCTAGGGACTGCCTCGTTAGGGCAACCGTGACGAGGTGAGGCAGCTTACGTATATTGTTTGCAAAAAACGTACAGACCAATAGCCCTGTTTTTGATACTTTTTTGATAGCACTTGCTACAAACTGGAAAAAATATTTATTATAAACAGAGAGCTTTTGTGTGATTCCTGTGCGGATTTTTTGCACTGATTTTTTGCAGATTTTCTGGTGGTGGATGAATGTGGTTATTAATCGCATTCATCAGTGTTGGACTACTCATTATTTTTTGGTGAATGTATTTCTCCTGTTCGCAGGAAAGGGAAGTGACCCACCCTTCCCCTATGAGTAGTCCACATACAAGCTGCTTTACAGATAAAAAGCCCACAGAGTGGAGTCCTGGCTGGAGCCTGGATGGAGGTATGTTCCCACACTCAATTTTTAAATGCACACATCAGCTAGGGACTGCCTCGTTAGGGCAACCGTGACGAGGTGAGGCAGCTTACGTATATTTTTTGCAAAAAACGTACAGACCAATAGCCCTGTTTTTGATACTTTTTTGATAGCACTTGCTACAAACTGGAAAAAATATTTATTATAAACAGAGAGCTTTATGTGTGATACCTGTGCGGATTTTTTGCACTGATTTTTTGCAGATTTTCTGGTGGTGGATGAATGCGGTTATTAATCGCATTCATCAGTGTTGGACTACTCATTATTGTTTGGTGAATGTATTTCTCCTGTTCGCAGGAAAGGGAAGTGACCCACCCTTCCCCTATGAGTAGTCCACACACAAGCTGTTTCACAGGTAAAAAGCCCTCAGAGTGGAGTCCTGGCTGGAGCCTGGATGGAGGTATGTTCACACACTCAGGTTTTAAATGCACACATCAGCTAGGGGCTGCCTCGTTAGGGCAACCGTGACGAGGTGAGGCAGCTTACGTATATTTTTTGCAAAAAACGTACAGACCAATAGCCCTGTTTTTGATACTTTTTTGATAGCACTTGCTACAAACTGGAAAAAATATTTATTATAAACAGAGAGCTTTTTGTGTGATTCCTGTGCGGATTTTTTGCACTGATTTTTTGCAGATTTTCTGGTGGTGGATGAATGCGGTTATTAATCACATTCATCAGTGTTGGACTACTCATTATTGTTTGGTGAATGTATTTATCTTAGAATAGGGTCACACATCCAAATCTGTTTTTTAAGCCCTTAGAAAAAACGGATTCTGTTTTTCTAAGGGTGCCAATAGTGTCCCCTGAGGTCCAGGACGTTTTTTCGAAGCCTTGGGACTTAGTCATTTTTTCTCAAAAAACGCATGCGTTAACGCATAGGGCCCCATGTTAAACAAAAAGAAACGTGTTTTTGTAACGGACCCCAAAAATGCTGCTAGCAGTGTTTTTGGGCTGCTGCATAAAAACACATGCATTTTTTGAAAAACGCAGGTGCCCATAAGTGCACCATCCATTTTTGGGACTTAGAAAGGAGCAAAAAAGGCTGGTATGTGTGACCCTAGCCTTAGTATTTCATAAAAATGAATTAATGGAGACAAACATTAGATTGCTTGTGTTTTTCATACTAATAAATGCTGTAAGGGCACAGATCAATTTGAACTATCAGCCTGCTGACCTTTGCATCCATATTAGTGTATTCAGGGGCAGATTAAGAGTAGCCAGGGTGCCAGGAAGTTTAGAATGTATGGGTCCTCCAGCTCCAGCATATCATGTTACATGTATATTCAGAGTGATGTAGCTGTGCTGAACATGTTTGTTGAGGGACAGATCTGTGGATTTGTCATTGGAGGGTTTGTTTTTTGGTTATTAAACATGGGAACCAGGGCTGTTTTTTTGTGTTTCATTTCCATTGAAATATTTTTTCTTTGTGTTTATTTTTTACTATTTATTAGAAATTCATTGTGGCTGGGTCTAATATTGGCCTGATAATATGATTCCAGGCTTAGTGTCAGCTGCCAATACAAAGCTGGCATTCACCCCTTTATTATCCAGCGTGCACCCCCACCAGGGCCGCTGAAAGCGCTAGGTAAAGTGTGTGAAAATGGTGCTTGGGAAAGAATGCACTATTCTCAGGGGCGACTGTGGGCTGCGATTTTCAGTGTGGGGGGCCCAAAATGCTTTGGCCGTACCATTCTGAGAATCCCAGCCCCCCATCTGCCTGGGTGTTACCTTGCCTGGTGAGGAAAAATAGGGTGAATCCCACACATTTCTTTTTTAATGATTTATTTAAATAATTAAAAAAAAGGGCTTCCCTTTATTTTGATTGCCAGCCAAGGTATAGCCAGGCAACTGGGGATGGCAGTCCATTGCTGTCAACTTTATCTGCATTGATAATTAAAAATACCACTAAGCGCTACTTAATTTTTTTATTGTTTATTTATTTGTACAGTACTATGATGTCAATCAATGGGTTGAGGGGCCCAACAGCCAATTACAGACGCTGTCACAGAGAATGGGCATATATGTTTGGCTGCTGGAGTAACCTGAACACTGCCCATACAGTCTAGAATCTACCATACTAGAATGTATGGGCTGATTCCAGATTACTCCAACAGCCAATCACAGACGTAAATTCTCTGCTACAGCATCTGTGATTGGCAGTTGAAGGCAGAGTGCAGTGAATATCCAGGAAGACTGGAAGTGTAATTGTCGAGCCCACTGGGACGAGGGTACTCGGTACCGGACCGTGTCTGCTGCGGGGGAAGTCACGGGTGGTCCTGGTCCGGTCCGTTTCCCGGGCCATGGCAAATAAAAGGGGTGCATTTACAGGGGATTGTCAGTCGTGATGCCACCCACCATATGCGGCCAGTGATGGGGCCGCCGCTGCTGCAGAACCTCCGGGGATGATGGAATGGCAGCTTAGGTGTAATAGTTCCAGTGGGTAGAACTGTATTCCCCGGGGCAGTGATGGTATAGTCTATAATGGATATGAATGGTGAAGACGGGGTTAAAGGACACACACTCACGTTTAGTAGTCAAAGGTGCAATTCTCCTCTTCTCCTGATGCTGCAGCTTCTTCTAATCCGTGTGCAGAGCTGACAGACTGGTAGCTCTGCAGATGGGAGCTCTCTGTTACTGAATGTAGGGCAAAGGTTGCAATCAATACATAGACTCACAGTTTTGCTGTTTTCCAAAGCTTTACTGCAGATGTTGTTGCAGGTTATAGTCCACGGAGTCTGTAATGGGGCTAAGCTCTCTTCCCACCCTGTCCGGGTCGTCAGCTTCCTCGTGTTACGCGGTGTGTGTGTCCTGGCTGCTGCTTCTAGGTAAGCTGCTGGGACTTCTCACTCTTTCTCTGTGTTCTGCTGGTACCACTTGGCTAGGCAACTTGAGTCCTCTGTGCTGTGCTGACCCCTCCGTGTTGCTTTGCACTGGTACTAGGGGCATCTAGAGATCCCACTGTTCCTGGATTCACTGTGCTGTGGGTGCCAGACACAGTACCGGATCTGGTGTCCGTTCTGTGCGCTCTTCTGGGGCAAGTGAAAGTATCACTCCAGCTCCCAGACGTGTTCCTCTGTCTGTAGTTTCTCTGTTCCTCTGACCCATGCTGGGCCTGCACTAAGTTCTGCACTAACTTGTGCTCTTCACAGCACTGCACCGTGCTGTACGGTCTGAGCTCTCCCTCATGAGCAGGAGTATTTAAGGGAGCAGGTGGTGTTCCCCTCCTGGCCCAGAGGTGCTAGTGTTTGTCAGCGTGTAGTGGGAGAGAACCTATGTGGTGTTATTGTGGCATATTAACCCATGGGGTGCCACATAATGATGCTGTTTAATCACTAATTTCTTAATTTTACAGCCCCCCCCCTGCCTGATCTCATAACTCTAAAGCAGGGGTCTCAAACTCGGCTGGGTTGGTGGGTCGCACATAGAAATACATTTATAGCGGGGGGCCGCATCCCTTGTAGGACTAAAGGTACCGTTACACACAGAGATATATTGCTTGCAATTCACTGGTTGCAGTGAAACCATGTACACATTGTTCCATTTTGTACACTGTAACAAAATGTAACAATGTGTCCATGATTTCACTTCAACCAGTGAATTGCAAGCAATATATCTCTTTGTGTAACGGTACCTTTAGTGATATTTTTAGTAATACCAGAATTTTTTGTTCATTGTAGTAAAGTACAAATCCTGATCCCTTTCTTGTAGTAATGTCCCCATCCTGTAGTAATGTCCTTTTCTAGTGATGTCCCCCATCCTGATCCCCTTTTCTAGTGATGTCCCCCATCCTGATGCCCTTTTTTTTAGTGATGATCCCATCCTGATCCCTTTTTTTAGTAATGTCCCCCATCCTGATCCCCTTTTCTACTGATGTCCCCATCCTGATCCCCTTTTCTAGTGATGTCCCTCATCCTGATCCCCTTTTGTATTGATGTCCCCATACATCCTGGTCCCCTTTTGTATTTATGTCCCCATACTAATCCCCTTTTGTAGTCATGTCCCCTTCCTGATCTCCTTGTCTAGTGATGTCCCCTATCCTGATCTCCTTTTCTTGTGATATCCCCCATCCCGATCCCCTTTTCTAGTAATGTCCCCCATCAGATCCCCTTTAGTAGCGATGTCCCCCATCTCGATCCCCCTTAGTAGTGATGTCCCCCATCCCGATCCCCTTTAGTAGTGATGTCCCCCATCCTGGACCCCTTTTGTAGCGAGGTCCCGCATCCTGGTCCCCTATTGTACTGATGTCCCGCATCCTGATCCCCTTTTCTAGGTATGTCCCCCCTCCCGATCTACTATTATAGTGATGCCCCCAATCCTGTTTCACCTTCTTTTTACACACTCACACACACCCTTGCACATAAACCCACACACACACACATACTCTCACACACAGACACACACACTCTCATACACACACTGAAACTCACACTTCTTATACACACATCCTCACTCACATACTCACACCTTCACACACTCACCCTCACACACACCCTGTCACACACACACTCTTATCTCACTTTAATGATGCATCGCTCCAGTGCAGGAGGCCGCCGCGGTCCCCGCTGTGCTGACTTCTGGCCTCCGCTGTGCTAGGACTTCCCCCAGCCGCCGTTTAGACAGGCTCTGTTGTTCAGCAAGATCAATGCAGTCTTCCAGCCAGAGGCCCTCATGTGACGTCATATATAGCCATCAGCTGTGGGCCTATCATTGGCTGGCAGCTTGCATTGATCTTGCTGAGTGGCAGAGCTTCTTAGTGCCGCGGATGAAAGTCATCACACAGTGGGGACTGAAGTGGCCCCCTGCACTGGGGCGATGCATCATTAAGTTGTCCAAGGTGCTGCGGGCCGCATAGTGAAGCCCCAGGGGCCGCATGTGGCCCTCGGACCGCATGTTTGAGACCTTTGCTCTAAAGTCTGAATTTGCAGTTCAGACTCAAGGTCTATGATCAATAAATGTCATATGCAAAACTTTTGGTAGTCAGTTTTCTTTAATTAAATGACCTATATTCAGAAGCATTTTGAATAACATTAAGGACTTACGTGAAGGCAAGTTCTTACACTTGCAATTCATCACCAGGTAATTGGCATCACAACAATCAGACAGACGTAATCACAGTTTTGAAATGAATACCAAACATTTGGTTGCCACTATATATTATAAGCCCCAATATAGCTTCCTATATAAAGTATGAGCCTTCACAAAGCCTCATATATCCAGTGTGAGCCCCCACACAGCCCTCTATATAGAGGATGACCCCACATAGCTCCATATATAAAGAATCGGGTCTCACATACCCCCTATATAAAGGATGAACCCTTAGGGTGCATTCACATTACGCTTCAGCATTCACATTACTCTTTAGCATACATTCAGTGGTCCGGTGGGCTTACACCAGAAAATGTGCTTCAAACGTATGTGCCGATTTGACCATGGACTTTAATGGTGCAGAAAGAGTCAATGTGTGCTCTGAGCTGCACAAGTTTGGGTAGTATTCGTTGTCTGCAAGCGGATACCTGAACGTACTAGGCTTGCTAACATGATACCAAACTTTTTTTTTCTTCTAATATTTCCTTATATATTGGAGGAGTCTTCACATAGTTCAGCACTAAGTATCATGATTAACGTTGTGTTTTAACAGAAACACGTCAGTTTTGGTTACATCCCTATCAGTGCATTTTATGTAAAAAAAAAAGTCTGACCACTGATTTTTGTACTTTTTTAATACTTCAATAAATGTGATATTTTAATCTACCTCTGCAAAAGAGTTTCACTTTGGTGGATCTTCTATTTTTTCTTTTGCTTAACTGTTCTGGCAATTACCAAATTGCAATCTGTGCTGAAACCTGGAAACCTCGGAGGTGGGAACAAAGGTGAGTTGACTGGTTGTATTTTCTTTCTGTATGAGCTTTCACACAGCCCTCTATAGACAAAATAAGCTTCCACATAATTTCCTCCTATAAACAGCATGAGCCCCCACATAGCCCCAAATTTTCTATATGAGCGCATGGACAATCCTTACATACAGTATGTGGCCACACACAGCCTCCTTTAAAATAGTTTGAGCCACACACAGCCCCCATAAATACATCATGAGCCCCACATAGTCCTTAAATGAAGGGGGAGCCATTACATAGCGTACTGAATAAGTGAGTCCCAACATACTCCTTATATATAGTACTAGCTGTGGCCCGATGCAAATGCATCGGGATTCTAGAACGTGCATTAATTTGATTATAGTAGTTATAGCTACTTTTTGAGGAGTCCAATACTTTTTTGGGGGGGCCAATACTTTTTTGGGGGTCCAATACTTATTGGGGCGCGTTCAATGCTTTTTGGGGTGCGTTCAATACTTATTGGGCGGCGTTCAATGCTTTTTGGGGGCGCGTTCAATGCTTTTTGGGGCGCGTTCCCAATGCTTTTTGGGGGGCGTTCAAAACTTATTGGGGTGTGTTCAATTACTTTTTGTGGGGCGCGTTCAATACTTATTGGGGTGCGTTCAAAACTTTTTTGGGCGGGTTCAATACTTATGGGGTGGTTCAATACTTATTTGGGGCGCTTCAATA